>JAYMTA010001011.1:0-22369 GCA_036897625.1 Pelargonium cotyledonis
AATCAAGAGACTATTGCCACTCTAAAATCAACAGCAGCCATAGCTGAATAAAAATTATAATCGACTCTCAAAACGGCACAAATCTTATAGGGAAAAGAAAACCCTAACAAAGATGCACTTAATCTATTTACTTATTGTTTATTACTGAGATTTTACGAATCTAAGAATTCATAAAAACTGCCTTTTGCATATACTTCTTTAAAGACAGATTTTGAATAACAAATAAATAAACAAAAATTATTGATCAAATTAAAAATCATAACTTTACAATTAATGAATTAATATATTAGAAACCACCTTTCACTTTTATTTGTTTATTTAAATAATTTAATATTTTCGAAGGAGCAATGGGCTTGGCTTCCTTATACCCTCCAAAAACCTCTCTCCAATCTCCATCTTCTTCTTCTGCACAGTCCTCTCATAGCTCAAAAGCAGAAACAAAAACCAGCTTCAAAAAGCAAAAGCAAAAGATCACAAATCCCACTTTTTTTTTTTCACAGCCACAAAAAGCACTTTGATTCAAAGCAGACCTGGCTAAGCAATTGCACAAGAAGATCCCACCTATATACTCTTCAGCTCCAATGTCTCTTTCCCCCCATTTCCCGCCCAACCAGCTCACCTCCACACCACAACCATGTCTGAGATTGTGCTTGCTGAGCCTATCTCTGAAGAAACCCATGTTGATTTTACTAGTAGCAGCAACATCAGCAGCAGCAGCAGCAGACCCTTTACAAGGTCTCTCACTCTTGGCCATGAAGAAGATGGTGATCATGTTCCCGAGCCCTTTGACAGTGAGAGGTTGCCACCCACTTTGGCTTCTGAGATTCAGAGGTTTCTTCGGGTTGCTAATTTGATCGAAATCGACGAGCCACGAATAGCTTACCTTTGTAAGTAGTAAAGTTTGGTTTTTGGCCAATTGGGTTTCGTTAAAATGGTTGAGATTGTGTGTTAATCTCTTCTTCAGAACTTGGTAGTCCAACAAGCTACAAATAGCTCACCTTTGTGAGTAGTAAAGTTTGATTTTTGGCCTATTGGGTTTGATTAAGATGGTTGAGATTATTTGGTAATGTGTTCGTCATAACTTGTTAGTCTAATTTGATAGAAATCGACGAGTCCCTAATAACTTACCGTTTTGGCCTATTGGGTTTGATTAAAATGGATAAGATTATTTGTTCATGTGCTCTTGGTTACATTTTAGTCTGATTTGAATTTTGGGTTGATTGAAAATTATGACAAGTTCCTTGGGTTTGCTTTAGCTTATAATTCAATGGGTGTATTGTTAATATAATAGCTCTTATGTTTAGTTTGGGTTTTGGGTATGTTGCGAGATGACTGAGATTTTGGTTTGCAGTGTTAAAGTTGTAACTTTTAACATACATTGGTTTGGACGGTGGATAAAAGGGTCAAAAGCTTGAAATAAAAGATGATGATTGGAATATTTGAGTTTAAACTTCGTGGTTGGGTTATTTGAGAAAGTGAGAAGAAAGAGACGAAATACATTCAGGAGCTTTAGTGTTTGTGCTTTCTTGGTTAGCCAAACTAATGGAATCGTCACGTCAAGCCAAGGCCAATGGTTGTA
Organism: Pelargonium cotyledonis; assembly: GCA_036897625.1. Taxonomy (NCBI): domain Eukaryota; kingdom Viridiplantae; phylum Streptophyta; class Magnoliopsida; order Geraniales; family Geraniaceae; genus Pelargonium; species Pelargonium cotyledonis. The sequence continues at coordinate 1,580 of JAYMTA010001011.1, forward strand.
ATCAAACACAGTTAACTGGATTCTTTGTGCTCTTGGAGAGGGAGGATGCAAAGGTTTTATGTTTTTCAATAACATTTCTTCATCACTACTTAGGAAATCAACAAAGTAATGTGTTTTGCCAACCGAGTTAAAATTCGGCAATTTAGAACGTGCTATTTAGGTGAAATGATTGATTCCAAAAATAGAAGATTGTTTGTTCAGTATGCGTTTGAAATGTTATTAGCACTCATTACTGTGAATGAAAATTCAAGTGTATGTCACTAAATAAAGGAACATTTCACATTGTCTAAATTGTCTTGTGAGCAGGTCGATTTCATGCTTTTGAAATAGCACATAATATGGACAGCAACTCAACTGGGAGAGGTGTTCGTCAATTCAAAACTTCTCTGCTTCAGCGACTTGAACATGTAAGCACTTGGATTGAAGCTTATCATATTAAGTTGGAACCTTGATGCTATCTGCTGAAACATCATTGTTGTGTATGAAGCTCATGCATCCTTCTCTTGTCACAGCATACGAAATTTCAATTTATTTTTTTCTCTATTAAAAACTGTTTGCTATTGTTGTTAGGACGAAGAAGCTACAATTGGGAGAAGAAAGGAAACAAGTGATGTTCGAGAACTCAGACGTGTTTATCATGCATACAAGGACTATATTATCAGACATGGTGGAGCAATTGATTTAGATCATAGGTAATGACCTTAACTAATGGCTTTTGCATTTTCCTTTGTACAGTGAAGCTTGCTCCAATAGCTCTCCTACTCCATATTAATTTTTGTTTGATATGATATAGTCATAGAGAAAAGTTGATAAATGCACGAAGAATTGCTTCTGCTCTATATGAAGTATTAAAGACAGTTGCAAATGCGGCTGGTCCTCAGGTTCTTTTTTTCCTTTCTTTCTTTCACGTTTTTATATACATTTGCTCTTTCCCTTTGTCTTGCAATCATCTTATCGCCATGTTCTACTGCATTTTCTTCCTCCACAGGCCCTTGCTGATAGAGACAGCATCCATAACAAATCCAAGCTCTATGTACCATATAACATCCTTCCACTTGATCATGGGGGTATTCAGCAAGCAATTATGCAACTCCCTGAGGTCTGATGCCGTGTGGATAATCTAAGTGATTCTCATTTTAGTCCATTAACCTGGCTTGATGTAACATGTTTTTATGAGTTCGCCCTTTTTTATCTACAAAGTCTCCTCTTGGAAAACCTAGTTTAGTTTAACTGCCAAAATTATCCGGTGATTGGATTCTGTGACCTCCTCCTTTCTTTTATTCATGGGAGGTCAAGTTCAGATTGCTCTTCGAGCTTTTCATTTCGGTCTTATTTTGGATCCACATAGTGTGGAACAGCACTCTGTGGTCTTTGAACCTACAGCATCGGTTTTTGGAGATCCACTTTCTGCTGAACTGAACTAAGAGCACCTTTTTATCATAATGGGGAACTATGTTGCAGTATACCTAAAGTGTAACAAATTGGGATTAGTATGGTGATGAAATATTGAAACAATGCAGATTAAGGCTGCAGTTGCAGCTGTACGGAATGTTCGTGGTTTACCCTCTCCGGAAGAATTTCAGAAACGAGGGGCTTTTATTGATATATTTGAGTTTCTTCAGTACAGCTTTGGATTTCAGGTATTTTTCTTTCAATATCTATTCTGTTATTTAAATTGTTCTGGCTGTTCTCTACCATTCTATCGTATCATGTCTAAAATCACATTTGGCTAGCTAGACATGAAAGACTACGTGCTTCATATATGATTGATTTAGTATCTGTTTACTTCATTTCGTACAATGAAGAATTTCCCATGGCTTATATGATGCTTTTCCATCAGGAAGGAAATGTAGCCAACCAGAGGGAGCATCTGATTCTACTCCTAGCTAACACCCATATTCGTCAAATTCAGAAGCAGACATCTATCTTGAAGGTGCTTGAACTTTATGTGATGTTTTGGTTTCGTTAAATGTATAAAGTTAAAATTGGGTTTTCAACTAACAACTTAAGTTTTTAGTTGAATCGGAGTCTACATGGTATCAAAGCCTGATTGACTTAGAGGTCACAGGGTAGAGTCTTGCCTCCACATTGATTATAAAAATATTAAGATTCCAGCACGAGGCAAGAAGACCTGTGCTTCGTCACGTGCAAAGCTGTAATGAGCTTGCATGTGAGAGGGTGTGTTGTTAGAGCTTAAGGTTAATATTGTGCCTTCAACTATCACCTGCTAATTTGATACGTGCTACTTTTTTTTTTTCAGCAATTTGACACGTGCTTTTGAAATAATTTCAGTTGGCAGAGGGAGCAGTTGAGGGACTGATGAAGAAGTTTTTCAAAAATTATACGAATTGGTGCAAATTTCTGCGGAGAAAAAGCAACATAAGGTAGGAGAAGTGATCTGATTTGTTCCTAGTTTTGCATTAAAAACAATTTGTTAGCCTTTTCTATCTAATTGCATCCAAACAGTGTAATGTATTGTTTACAACACGTGTAATTGACTTCCTTTCCTTTCGATAGTTCTTTTTCTTAGTGTACATTATTATACTCAAATCTTTTATTTTCCTCATTCTTTTACATTAATTTTTTGAGTTCCTAACAAGAAGCTTTTTTTCGGGTATGTTTTCAGGTTGCCCTACGTGAAGCAGGAAGCTCAACAATATAAGCTTCTATATATAGCACTTTACCTACTTATATGGGGGGAGGCCGCAAACTTGAGATTCATGCCGGAGTGTCTATGTTATATTTTTCATCATGTAAGCCAAAAATCTGATGCTGTCTATTACTTCTTTTTTTTTTTCCTTAAAAAAATGCATGCACTTGCTATTCCAATATATACAAAAACTTTTGGTTGACACTCGCATTTAGAGAGGAGTAAGTTAACACGCTGCACAAATGAAATTGTGCTTTAAAGCTTGCAAATATGCATTTGTCCATAGAATATGAATATACTATATTTCAATTTTAATTAACTAAATTTTTCTTCACTTAGATGGCATATGAACTGTATGGTATGCTAACTGGTGCTGTTAGCATGACAACTTGGGATAAGGTCATGCCAGTATATGGAGGAGGCTATGAGTCGTTCCTTAACAATGTTGTTACTCCCATATACAAAGTTATATCTGAGGTAACTTGTGGTTGTTTCTTCGTATCCTTATGTGTATCCATATTATATCTAATTTTCTTGTAACATAACTGAAGGAAGCTGAAAAAAACAAAAACGGAACAGCTGACCACTCCACATGGAGAAACTATGATGATCTCAACGAGTATTTCTGGTCAGATCTTGCGCATTTTGTTTCTCTTTATGTCTGATGAGTTAGGCTTTCAAAGTATGACCTCGAGGTAGTTATAGCTGTCATATATTTTTGCAGGTCTCCTGACTGTTTCGAAATAGGTTGGCCCATGCGTCTAGACCACGATTTCTTTTGGGCAGAGTCTTCAAATAATCGCAATACCTCAAAAGAAAAGAGGAGGAAGAAGAAAAGAAAAACAGACGAGGAAGAGGGGGTAAATATGGTGCGTCAAATATCCATTAACTTGCATGACAGCATGAGTGTACTATTCCATGTTGACTAAATTTTCCTGCGCATGACTCTGACAGGTCACTGAGGAGTCTGAAGAGGTAGATGTAGATCGTGGGAAAAAATGGTTAGGGAAGACAAATTTCATAGAGATCCGATCATTTTGGCAGATATTTAGGGGCTTTGATAGAATGTGGTGTTTCTTTATTCTATCCCTTCAGGTACATCTGGAACCAAGAATTTTATTTTTATATGAACCAAGATGTCTATATATACGATGTTGCTTAATAGTTTCTCTTCATAGGCAATGATAATTATGGCATGCCATGAGTTGGACTCTCCACTTCAAATCTTTGATGCCATAGTATTTGAGGATATCATGAGCATTTTCATCACATCATCAGTTCTTAAATTCATACACGGTATGGTCTACTTCTGCCCATTATTAGGAAGGAACTTTGGTTTCCTTTTGTCAATCCTTGCAGAAAATATAATAGAGCTTTGGGGTTGCAGCTATTCTTGATATCGGCTTTACATGGAAAGCCAGAAACACAATGGAATCCTCTCAGAAAATGAAACAAGTGCTGAAGCTGGTTGTTGCACTGATATGGATCATTGTCCTTCCGGTCTATTATGCCAATTCTAGAAGAAAATATACTTGTTATTCAACACCAAATGGGAGCTGGCTTGAAGAACTGTGTTTTTCCTCCTACTTGGTTGCAGTCGCTTTTTACTTGATGACTAATGCGGTTGAGATGGTCTTATTTTTTGTTCCTGCTCTAAGCAAGTACATTGAGGTTTCAAACTATCGACTATGCATGACTTTGTCTTGGTGGACTCAGGTAAGGTTCATCAAAGAGGTTGCCAAATTTGATATGATATGTTTTTATATTATTAAAAAAAAAAACACTAAATCTGGGTTTTGATTGAATGTTAATAGATTAAGAACACCACTCGTTTCCTCTACTAGTTTTTGCTTTTATTATGTTACATTTGTTGTTTTTGGTACGGTTATGCAATGAAAACATCTGATTGCATTATGTTGTCTTTGAACTATTAATGTTTTTTAAAGTTCCCAAAACTCACGGATATTTTTGTTTTCATTATGCAGCCTAGATTATATGTTGGGCGTGGAATGCAAGAAGCTCAAGTTTCGGTTATGAAGTATATCCTATATCCCTTTTGCAAAGCTTTATTGATACCTTGTTCTTTTGCAAGCCCCTCCCGAAAGGTATTCTCTAACACACGTCTTTTCTTGATGTGCAGGTATACATTATTCTGGGTATTGGTACTCTTGAGCAAATTTTCGTTCAGCTACTTTTTCGAGGTGATTAGTAGCATAATTGATTTTAGGTTTTTTTAATGACAATGTAGTAATGTGATACGATACGTACCTCATCGATAAATGAACTGAATCTACCTTCTTTGTAGTAGCAGATTCAATACACTCCTTTTTTTAACTGACCAACTATATATTCATTCCAATGGAACAATGCAGATAAAACCTCTCATAGCACCAACAAAACAAATTATGAAAGTTGGTGTGAGAGACTATGCCTGGCATGAGCTCTTCCCAAAAGGTATTCTCCAACTCTATCATTTCAGTGTGCAAACACTTTAACCCGAGCTCCTGTTGTAGAAACGGCTAATAAAGATTTGTTTGCCTGTTACAGTCCAGAACAACGCTGGTGCAATTGTGGCTGTGTGGGCTCCAATAATAGTTGTGAGTTCCTACAAATATTGAAACAACCTACACAATGTTCAATATCTTATCTTGATAAAAACCAAATCTATTTCCTTACTTTTTCCCGGGAAGCTTCTCTAATAAATGTCTGTTTGCTTTCTTCTGTATGCTGTATTAGGTTTACTTTATGGACACGCAGATTTGGTATTCTGTTTACTGTGCATTCTTTGGTGGAGTTTATGGAGTTTTGCATCATCTTGGTGAGGTAAGACGTGTTTTCATTTCCCCATTAACGATGTAAGGGTCTAACTCCTATTGTTTCATGCAGATTCGAACACTAGGAATGCTACGAAGCAGATTTCACACCTTGCCTTCCGCATTCAATGTCTGCCTCATCCCACCTACATTGAAAAATCAAAGGAGAAAAAGGAGTTTCTTGCACAAGAGATTTCAGAAGGTCGTGTCTATAACCTTGTGATACTGTTACTAGAATAAGACTGGGCATCAGTAGAAAAATGGACCGGACCGATAAGGAGTGGACCAGACCGAATGGACTGATTTCAATTAAGAAAATTGTATTTGGAGTGAATTGAGTGAACAAATTAAGTATCTTTGTAAAAAAAAAAACATTTACTAATGGATTACATTCAAAAGAAATTAAAAATTAAAATCAGTCCGGATCGAATTTTGACCGAGACTGGACCTTATCGGTCTGGTCTCGGTCCAGTTGGGTGCAGAACTCCAGTCCAGACTTAATGATGCCCAGTTCTAACTAGAATACATGAAACGGTAGAAGTCCTTTTTTCCATAACAAAGACCATTGAAATGATGTATCTTTCCAGGTGTCAGAAATTGGAAAAGATGGTGTTGCCAAGTTTGCTCTTGTATGGAATCAAATTATTAATAATCTTCGATTAGAAGACTTGATAAGCAACAGGTTAATTATATTGTCCATAACTTCTGCTCTCGAACTCTAACCAAATTGCCTGACTAAGTATGTTTCTTTCATTTTCATTTCCCAATAGGGAGTTAGATTTGATGACGATACCTATGTCATCCGAGTTGCTTTCTGGCATGATTCATTGGCCCATTTTTCTCTTAGCAAATAAGGTATGCTCTTTATGACGCAGAATTTATGATCTTGTCCTCTTACTGTTTGCTTGCAATAATGTATCTCCTGTTCTTGCTAGCTTAAAATGGCATTGAGCATTGCGAAGGATTTTAAGGGAAAAGAGAAGAACCTTTTTCGAAGGATAAGTAAAGATAAGTATATGTATTGTGCTGTAATGGAATGCTTTGAATCACTGAAGTACATCCTGGAAATTCTTGTTGTTGGCGATCTGGAGAAAAGGTAGAGACAACATGTTCTGATCAAATCTACGTTTCCGTATATTTATACTGGAGCTACAATACTTGTATGGCTTGGCAAATTATGCATGATGTGTTGTTTTCTGTTTTTCTTCCCCATTTCTTCTTTCCTTCTTATGAAAGTATTTTCTTGTATTACGAATTTCATTGCTTATTCCTCATACTTCTACCGTCAAGTCTTCTGTTTACCTTGTTGCTTTGGCTCCATTGCTTTCCAGGATCATATCCAGTATATTAGATGAACTTGAAGCAAGTATGGAAAAGTCAACTTTTCTTGAAGACTTCAAGTTGAGTGAGCTCCCAGCTCTACATGCTAAATGTGTCGAGTTAGTTGAACTTCTGGTAACTGTCATGCTCCAAAAATACAGTTTAAAGTTTACTAAGTTAACATTTTGTATCTTGAGCCTTGTGATTAAATCTATGGCATATTTCAAGGTTGAGGGAAATGAAAATCAACATGGTGAAGTGGTGAAAGCCCTCCAAGATATGTTTGAGCTAGTAACCAATGATCTGATGACAAATGGTTCCAGGTATGATGTGATTCGGTTCTAGTTCCTTGTTGAGATTCAAATGCTTCACTTGACTAAAGATCATGTAATTACCACAGGATATTGGATTTGCTCTACCCTTCCCAAGAACTCGAGATAAATGCTACAGATTTCTGTAGAAGGATTGAACCACAATTATTTGAGTCATCGGCTGGAAATAGTTCTATCCATTTTCCTTTACCAGACAGCGTTTCTCTTAATGAACAGGTAAATCAGTCCGGATCGTATTCTGCTAGGAAATTTACTGTTTTATGTCGTGGATACACACATGATCTCTAACTTATATACATGAGTACATGCTTGCACAAATATATTCAAGCACATAGATACTCATAAACTAGAACATTACTCTTATATTGACCAAACTACTTCAAATTTTGGATCGCAGATCAGGCGCATTCTCTTATTGCTGACTGTTAAAGATACAGCAATGGACATGCCTTCGAACTTAGAGGCTAGAAGGCGGATTTCGTTCTTTGCTACATCTCTCTTCATGGATATACCATCTGCTCCTAAAGTACGAAGCATGCTATCATTCAGGTTGAACTTTCTTGTCTTGCTTATATTTTCTTGTTGAAGTTTATCTCTAAAGTATAAAATTCATCGGGCGTTCAATTATCAGTTTATGCTTTTAATTAGTTGAGTCGGTCATCTATATGGTATCAAAGCCTGGTTGACCAAAAGGTTACAAACTCGAGTCCTACGCCCACCTTTGTGCATGACCACGTGCAAAGCAATAGGGCTTGAACGTGAGAGGGCATGTTAGAGTATAAAATTAATATTGCGCCTTAAACTAGCAATTTAAAAGTATTTATCATTGCTTAGCACACACATATATTATCTTAATGCACTCAAAGGCACTTGTGAGCATTTTAATTCCTTTATCGTTTCTACTCCATGCACTGTTCTTCACCCTATATGTTTTTTTAGAGCAGTGTTATAACTCCACACTACGCAGAAGATATCAATTTTTCAATGGAGGAGCTTCACTTAAGCCAGGAAGAAGTTTCCATCATATTTTATATGCAAAAAATGTATCCAGGTTACAATAAAATCATACATCTTTAATTTCATCCTATGTTTGTTCTATTCATTTGGTTTCGATCAAGTATATAACATGAAAATTCCTTTGATTTTCTTAGATGAGTGGAAAAACTTTTTGGAGCGCATGGGGTGTGGAAATGCAGAAGGATTAAAAGACGAAAACAAGGAGGAAGATCTTAGAAATTGGGCTTCTTTCCGTGGGCAAACACTGAGCAGAACAGGTGAATAGAAGAATTATATTGAATGAACTTGGGTTTCAAGTGAAATCTAGGAGATGATTTTTATTACCTGAGGTATAAACTCTCTTTTTCTGTACTATAACAGTTAGAGGAATGATGTACTATAGAGAAGCCTTAAAATTACAGGCATTTCTCGACATGGCTGAAGATGAAGGTTTGTACAAAATTTCTTAATTCATTTGAATCATATTCTGCGGCCTTTTTTCAATTGAAATTTTTACTATGAACATTGACCTTTTATATAACTAATTTCTCACATGTGGCTGAATCCATTCATTCAGATATTCTTGAAGGCTATGATGCTGCAAAAATTGGGAACCGTACATTATCTTCCCAACTGGGTGCTCTAGCAGACATGAAATTCACATATGTCGTTTCTTGCCAAATGTTTGGATTGCAAAAGTCTTCTGGGGATCCCCATGCACAAGACATTGTCGATTTATTGATCAGGTAATCTTTTACCGGCATGATATATATATATATATATGTATATGTATATGCAAAAAGGCAGTTTAGAAACGTTTTAATTGTGTCTATGCAATCATGGCCTGAAGGCACCCATCCCTCCGTGTTGCTTATGTCGAGGAGAAGGAAGAAATTGTGGCTGACAAGCCTAGGAAGGTTTATTCCTCTATACTGGTTAAAGCAGTCAACGGATTTGATCAGGTATTTTTGAGATGTTAAACTATAGAAAATCCAATGCAACAATAAATCAGCAAGTCTTGGTTTTGCATACTCATCTCCTTGTCAGACTTCTCATGTTGCATTGTAATTTTGCTTTTTATGCATATTTGGTTTAACTTGTTGAGTATATTGTCATTACTTACAGGAAATATACCGCATAAAGCTTCCTGGTCCACCAAATATTGGGGAAGGGAAGCCTGAAAATCAAAATCATGCCATAATTTTCACACGTGGCGAAGCTCTCCAAACAATTGATATGAACCAAGTAAGCTCCTTACCAAATCTGAAAAAAAAAAAAAAAAATTATCCCCATTCCTTTTGGTCTCATGATGTCTGGTTTTACAGGATAACTATTTGGAAGAAGCTCTGAAAATGAGAAATCTTCTGCAAGAATTTCTCAAATGTCAAGGACGGCGCCCTCCTACTATACTTGGTTTGAGGGAATACATATTCACTGGAAGGTTAGACCTTTTTTTGCTGTGAGGTACAGTTACCAACTGAGCCAGTTTACTCCTTACAAAGTGATAACCTTGCATTTTCTTGAAAACTTCAGCGTTTCTTCTCTGGCATGGTTTATGTCGTACCAGGAGACCAGCTTTGTCACTATCGGTCAAAGAATTCTTGCCAATCCCCTCAGGTGATTCCTTGTTTCTAACGGGTCATTATTAAGACTTAGGTAGCGTCTGGATTTATAAAATAAAATTGTTTAGGAATAGGAATCAAGATCGAGATTGTCTCATTCCCATTCACGAACGTACCTCAGATGACTAATCTCACGTTATGCATCTATGAATGTTCACGAGTGCTCGCATTTCCCTGCATGTCTGCATATCCAAAAAAAATTGGAATTTCTTTTTTGTTTTGTGGTCAAGTATCCAAAAGGACCAAAACTGTGTACCCGCTACACAGCCATTGCCTATTCTCTATTCATATATAGTTGTAACATTCTGTTTTTGATGATCAATATGTATGTCCGTGGGGTTATTTATCACTTTTTTTATCTATGTACAGGGTACGGTACCATTATGGTCACCCAGATGTATTTGACAGGATATTTCACTTGACGAGAGGTGGCATAAGCAAAGCATCAAAAACAATTAATTTGAGTGAAGATGTTTTCGCAGGTAAGAACTACTCGTATTAGATTTTAAACTTCTATGCCGAACCTTTTCTATTAATTCACAAGTCCATCTGTTATCATGTAGGATTTAACTCTACCTTACGACGGGGATGCATTACATACCATGAGTACCTTCAAGTTGGCAAAGGCCGTGATGTAGGCTTAAATCAGATCTCAAAGTTTGAAGCCAAAGTTGCGAATGGAAATAGTGAGCAAACTCTAAGTCGTGACATATATCGCCTTGGACGGCGGTTTGATTTCTTCCGGATGCTTTCTTGTTACTTCACAACCATTGGATTTTACTTCAGTAGCCTGGTAATTTCTACCCTGACAGGCTGAAACATTCCTTTCTTGCTATTAGTTATGGTTTCACATTCACATTATGAAAAACGTTTCAATTTCAAGAAACTATTTAGCATTTTCCATTTAATAATCCAAATGATGCAACTTATATCAGAAAAGAAGACCGAGAACACAAATAAACCATAGTTTCTCTTATAAAGAAAATCTAAAGATCAGCCAAAACACAAAAGAAGCTGTGCAACAGATATTTATAGCTCTTACTCCAAAACCTAGCTGAAAATAAACTTGAAATAAAATATCTGAAAATAGAAAAATGATCAAGATGCTCCTCAAATGATCTCATAATGTGAAAATACGTCCTTGTTACATGGCGAAGCTTGTGGTCTTGTTTGTTGGTCCATTTTGCTTGGGCTGTACGAATTTCAGCCCCATCCATGGACATCACTGTCTAGGCCTAGATGTGGCAATTCAGGTTGAACTGCCTAACCCGAATCCAAAAGGGATGCGGGTTTCAGGTACCCACGTGTTACTGCATTATCAAATAAAAGTAAAAAAGTTGGGTAAATTAGCAAATTGAGAAGCTAGGTTGTCCAAGTAGTTGATTGATATTTTAAAATCCGATTATAATTTGTTTCTTATAAGCTAATACAAACACCCTTGAACTTTGAAATATTATTTGGTACAATGGAAGATATAAACTTCTGTAACATTTCACAGATATCAGTCATTGGAATATATGTTTTCCTGTACGGACAACTATATCTGGTTCTTAGTGGGTTGCAAAAAACACTGCTTATCGAAGCAAGGCTGCAGAATATACAATCCTTGGAAACGGCTCTTGCTTCTCAGTCATTTATCCAGCTTGGTCTCCTAACAGGCTTACCAATGGTGATGGAGATAGGACTAGAAAAAGGTTTTCTCACAGCCCTCAAAGATTTTGTCCTCATGCAATTGCAGCTCGCTGCTGTCTTCTTCACTTTCTCCCTCGGAACAAAGATTCACTACTATGGCCGAACAATTCTTCATGGAGGCGCTAAGTACAGATCAACTGGGCGGAAGGTTGTGGTGTTTCACACAAGCTTCACTGAGAACTACAGATTATATTCCCGAAGCCACTTTGTGAAAGGATTTGAAATATCGCTCTTGTTAGTTGTTTATGACTTGTTTAGGCGCTCATTCCAGAGCACTGTGGCTTATGTCTTGATAACATATTCCATTTGGTTTATGTCTATCACTTGGTTGTTTGCTCCGTTTCTGTTTAATCCTTTGGGATTTAGTTGGGGCAAGGTTGTTGATGATTGGAAAGATTGGAACAAGTGGATCAGGCAACAAGGTGGTATAGGAATTCAACAGGACAAAAGTTGGTATTCTTGGTGGATTGATGAGCAAGCTCATATTCATCGTTCGGGACTTGGTGCTAGGTTGATTGAAATCATTCTGTCTCTTCGATTCTTCATCTATCAGTATGGTCTGGTTTATCACCTTGACATCTCCCGGCAGAACAAAGATTTTCTGGTTTACGTCCTTTCTTGGATCGTCATTCTTGCCGTTTTCCTCTTAGTCAAGGTAAATTCTTGCCCATTTTCCATGGAAATTGTCTTTTTACATGACCTCTTAACTTTGTTAAATTCATTAGTTGTGGCATTTACTATTAGTCTACGCAAGATTGCTGCATGTCATTTTAAAACTAAGCTGATCTACATAAGAGTCTCTTTTCTTGTAACACTCTATGTTTCTAGAACAAGTAAACATTGCCAATGACTTCAATGTAGCGTTTAAATGAATTTTGATTGAAATCGCCATGTTTCAGATACTTGGTTATGTACTTTGAATTCAAGAACTGATATGATACAATTCCTCAAATTTGTGTCTGGAAACCTGTTTTCTGCCTCTAGCAGCCTCAACTCTTAAACATACAATGACTCCTAAACATACCAAGAAATCATGATTTATCAATAGAATCTAGACATTCTTGGACAAATTATTCTAGAAAGTGTACTATGTTATAGTTAGTAACTAGCCAAGTTCCTCGTTGAAACACTTAGTACAGTATCTCGGCATTACGTTTATTTTCTGTCACTAGTTGGATTATATATTGCGCTATGAGCCACAATGGTGCATAATCTGCAACTGATCTTGACGTGATATGCAGGCAGTGAACATGGGAAGGCGACAGTTCAGTAATAACTATCACTTCGCATTCAGGCTATTCAAAGCGTTTCTTTTCTTGGGCGTCTTATCTACCATCATTTCACTTTCCGTCATCTGCGAGCTATCGTTGAAGGATTTAATCGTATGCATTCTTGCATTTCTGCCCACTGGTTGGGGCTTGATATTGGTAAGTTCAATCAAAACAACTCTCTTCTTTCATTAGAAAAACAGGCAGCCCAGTACACGAGACACCTGCCATTATAGGTAGGGCTGGCAATTGGTGCTTGTGTGCCATGTCCGTTTTGTGTTGAAGGTTGGTTATGTGCTGTATAGGCCAACACTAACACGACAGGTTTAGCTCAGATTTGACTTTTGGCACTACACGGCCTAACACATTAACTTTGTTATTTCATTATCAGATAATTTTTTCTTGGTTTCTTGAAGACTGATACTGAGGTTTCTTCAGGTTGCTCAAGCTGTGAGGCCAAAGATAGAAGAGACAGGATTGTGGGACTTCACTAGGGTTCTTGCCAAAGCCTATGACTATGGAATGGGTGTTTTTCTATTTGCACCAATAGCTATTTTGGCTTGGCTGCCTATTATATCAGACTTCCAAACTCGTTTCCTCTTCAATGAAGCCTTCAACAGAAGACTGCAAATCCAACCAATTCTTGCAGGAAAGAAGCAGCACAAATAATAGAGCGGCTACAGGTCAGTGCACGAGACTTTCACCATTGTGGAGTACAGTGAGAATAAAAAAGAGAAGTACAATTGATTATTTTTTGGGAGATGATTAATTTGCTTTGACAGATATGTGTTTATTACATATTGTACATACCAGTGATATGATTTACAATACAGAAATAAAAGTTTAAAAGTGATTCTTAGCATTCTCATTCTTGTTCCAATTCTTGATTCTCGCTCAAAGTTACGACAATGGCCATAACGATGTTTTGATCAACACAATTTAGACAATACATATGAGGATACACAATACAATCCATAAACTGATCTTACTCGATCACAAGCACAAGGTGTTGTCTTGAAAACTGCACATTTTTGCTGACAATCTCAGGTACTAGAGTTTCATATACAAAAATGTAACATCTCAAGCAATATGTAACAAGATTCAAGAAACCTGGTGCAGAAGTTTTTGTTCAAGTTTAAAATGTACAAAACCAACTTTTCAAGAGAAAATGAGAAGAAAAAAGTCTAAGCAAAACTTGTATGTTTCATGTCTACATTCTCATGTTTTGGAGACTCCACAACCAAACCATCATTGTACCTGTTTGAAGTTTTCGCCATGTCGCTATCTTTCATCTCCAAGCTATCAGGATTCGTATTTGGCACCGATTCTCCCAACTCATTGTGCAATGCCGGATTGCTTAAACCACCTTGGGAGTCAACACTCGACCTGGGATTTGAAGCAACCGAAATCCTTTCAACACCAGGTGTCAAAGACGGATCGTCATCAGAAGTGTCAGATTCTGCATAAATATCTCGTTCGGTAGTCGCGGATGAACCACTTTTTTTCGACCCTTTCCTCGAAAATACATGCTTTAGGGTGCGAGCAGATTTTCCAGCTTGTTTTAACACACTCTTTGCCATATCTTTTACATGCCCCTTGCTAGGGCTTTCTGAACCGCTACCTTCAGAACTCGCAACCTTCCCAGAAGCAGGCGCTGAAAGGCTGTCATCAGCAACAAACTTCACACCAATGTCCTTTGTGTTGACCGCTCTAAGGTTAGGCCGTGGAGACAGCATATCATCTGCAAGGCTACCGGAATGATCATCCAATTTCGGACTTCTGTGAAATACCGAACTTATCTTCTGTAACCCCCTCCTAACTGATATCATTGGACGTTTACCACCCTCTTCCAAGCTCTCGTCAGCGCTGCTACTCTCATTGTCAAAGGATCCCGGAGCTGCTGATTTGGTGCTATTTATGGAATTATTGGACTCCCCACGGATTTGGTTATCAAGACGCCTACTCTTTCCTTTTCTAGGCTCCCAAGTTTGTGAAACTTCACTCCCCGGCTGCTGTACCCATATTCCAGTCTCTTGCTGCCCTTCGACGTTAATTGGTTCGAAAAAATCTGCCACTTTTGGAGACTTATCCGTTGATGCAGATGAGAAGGAACCTTTATTTAAGTTCTCACTTGCATAGGCATTTCTCTTATCCTCTTGGTTCATCGCTTCCTCGCCATCTGGATACTCCTCCTCTTCGTCTTCCTCTGGCGACACATGCATTTTTCCGATGTCTTCAAGTACTGTTATAGCAAGCCGCAACCTCCCGGTTTTGATGTTCTGAAGAGGCAACCACATGTTATGTCTCTGGCCATCTCTGAGGTCACTGATGTTCACAGAACAGTTTCTGTGAAAAAACATAGGATAAGTCAGTTCGTCACTACGGGAAGCTGAAGGTGACAAATTTTATTAAAGAACTGCAATGAAGTCTTGGAAACAAACCCGAGTGTGTCGTCGACAAAATGGTCTTTGTCACGAACTTCAATTGCTAGGACATTTGGCGAGTCCCAAGAACAAATGGGGATCTTGAATTCTTCTTGCCATTTTGGAGAAAGTGTTTTCTTTTGTGTTTTCGTCCTGAATCTGTAAGGGCCCAGTTGGCCCTTTACGTATGGGTCAGAAAATCCTGAAAAGTAGCCACGACTAATAATGTAAGCCGGAAACAAATAAAATGGAAAAGAAAATTAAAAAGTAACAGCAAATCAACCATTTAGATCGGCTGGTTTCATGTCAGATCCTTCAATGACTTCTACTTTGACAAAAGCCACAGGTACCTTCTCATCCACAGAGAACCATCTTTCTGCAAATTCAACAACGCATAGCTAATGATATGACAAAATTTGTGCAATATATGTACAAGAAATACACTACACTTCTGATCTGAATCCAAGCCCTGATATATTTTTTTATGGAACGTATATTACCTGACTGTGGTGAAACAAACTTTTCCAAATCGACAACCATCATATTTGGCTGCAGAGAAAGTGATAGTGAAATATGAGTGGCCCAATAAAATCGGTAATAGAGCATGTAAGTCAACTTGAATGAGTATTAGAGTTCAAAGAGTTTAACCTCAACCAGCGTCTGCTCAAATGCAATTGATAGAAAATTATCCTATCAAAGAGAAATGTGAACAATTCATTAGAGAGAGAGGGGGGATAAATGCATTCGGCAAATAAAATGTAATCAACTTACTAGCCATCCGGCAATCCCTGGAAGTTCAGTAACATCAAGCCCATGATTAAAAAGAGGTTTTACAGTCATCTGAAGATATGGAGGCTCGACAAAGCATAGACGCAAACGACCAAGGAAAGGCCAGTAGCGGAGGAATTTCACTCCAATCAAAACCTACAAAAGAAAGACGAGAAATTAATGGAGAACTGATTTAAGCAACCATTCACAGAACAAATCCATCTTATTGGGGGGTAGACCAAGCTTCCTGATTCTAGTTATGCGAAGGAGTTCCTTAAAAAGAGGCCTTGAACTAAAGCAATGGGTGGAGGCAAAACAAGAATGATTCTTCGAAAGTGCAGTTTAAGTAACAAACTGATCACCATCAAATGTGTTCACATCCTCTAAAACATTATTCATATTCTCAACATTTAACTATTTCTATAATTCTTCAGCTGCTACCCGATTTTCTTCATGAATTCAACAAACTTTGATGGACAAAGAAGCCATAATCAATGGGTGTCAATAGGCTAATACCGTATTAAAAAATACTCAAAGAATATAAACCAATATCACCTTCACATCTCAATTGGAGTGCACAAACAGTGGAAAAATAGTTCTTCAAGTAACAATAGTAAAAGCACCATATTACTCAATGCAATGCATTCTTTTTCATGTATTACTAAAAGTGGTTGGTGGACGAAGATAAATTCCTATTACTAAATGAGAACTAATTGCAACATAAATTATTAATTCTATTGCTGGTTTTTAACTTTTTTCAATATCACGTCCCACACTTCATTCAATAAAACACACATACCTTGCCTTCAATATGCAAGCCCGTCATATGCAACTTTGTCCACATTCCAAATCCTAATCTTTTTCGTAGTTTCACAGCAAGTATTGCACTCATATCATCGGCAGTGAGAAAATTCATACCCAACTCCATAACCTGCATTTATTGCATCATAAGCCTCTTTTTCGCAACAAAGCACACATATTTTAAGAATAAAGTTTACACAGGAAACTAGGAAAGAAATCCAAGGATATAGAAATACATACCAGATGGTCATCATCATTAGAATCACGAAGAACCCTCATGTCTGTGAACATTGGAGGATTTCTTCCCAAATACAAGGACTGAACCACGGCTTTCTTCTGCATATATACCAGAAATCATGAGTAACTGACATAATAAATCACAACATAACAGCAAACAGCAACAAGTGGAAAATATTTAACGATCCGATGAGGGGACTCCCAATGAAATAAAAGAAGAAAAAAAACATTTTGATCAGCAATATATATATACAGGCTTGCAAAGCTTCCAATTAAGAAAAACACTAAAGGTGGCAGTTGGATTAGAAAATTAGGAATGGGAAAGGGAATCGGAGCCATTCTCATGACCGAAAAATACTGATCCAAATATGAGCAATGAAAACCTCATTCCTGTTCCAATTCTTGATTCTCATTCTCGAACAAAATTTCTTATCCGAACACTACCTAAAGATTCCATTAAAGTAGATACAATCAAGAGAGAAATTCCGACAACTCAAGAGAAGGGAACAAAGTAAAATGCCTAAGACAAGCGGAAAATCATGCTTATGTTTACCATATAGAGAACATTGCAAACAGGTAACTGAAAATCACGTTTACAAAACAAAAATCAAGCTTACAAAAACCTATCAGTTGCCATACAAATGTTGCATAAAATATATGGTACCCCTTTATGGTTATTAGTACTACAATCCAGATACAATCAAATAAGAAATTTCAAACAGAAAGCACATTAAAGTAAGTAACCAAATAATAAAACAAAAGCATAATGGAACAATTAAATATAAACAACTCAAAAGGATGATTCATACAGCAGTCCATGGTTTATACTTGTCCAAAAACCAGGGTATAATAGGGAGGAGAATCCTCTGTGAAGCAATTTGTTCCATACAGATGGGCCACATCTTTTCAACGGCATAGTTCAACCAACGTACCGATTCAGAATCACAAAGCACCTTAAGAAAATAAAAGGGAACATAACATTAGATCTTAAACTATTCAGAAATGAATTCAAAACTCTTTATACCATAAACACGGAATATACCAATAAAAAACAGCTCAAAGAACAAATTCTCTCAAATTTATGCCAAAATACCTTATCCGGCCAGGATATCTAAGAGCATTAAAAGAAATCGATAGGTTCAAAGTTCAAATTCCTTCTACTTTTCCTAATTTCTATGAATCTCAAATCAAAATATGCACTGAAAGTGATAGTTTAGAGACTTCACCAAAAAGTATCATGATCACAAATGAAACCAAAGAGGATCTAAACTTTACCTTTCTCTGATTGGCTTGTTTTCTTTCCTCAAACTGCAATTTCTTCCTCAATCTCATAGCATACCTCTCATGAACCTTTTGAAGATCAAATCAAAAACAAAGAAACAGGTAAACAACTATACAGACCAAACCCACATCTCATTTGAACACAAAATTGAATCTTTTACCAATTGAAGAGATAAGAAACTCATACCAGATACAGATAGACCAGAGAAATGAAGTAAGAAATTGGGTGGCAGTAATTAAAGGAATTGAGACACCAAATCACCAGCAGCACAATAACTACATGGTGTATCATTGAAACCTCTGTGATATCCATTCCTATCTTCTCAATCCTCACAGTCCCAAAAGTACCAACCTTTTTTTCTCAGAGCTCAACAAAAGTCAAAACCCACATCACAACGACTAATCCAAAACAAAACCCAGAACTTGGAATCAATACCCACAGCTGTCACAATCCTTTGAGACCCAAAGACACAAACTTTCTCCAAATGAAACCAAAACCCATGAGATCAAAACATAAACCCAGAAAAACCCAGATGTAAAAACTGACTGAAACCGGAAAATGAGAAGAGAAATCAATGCGAAATGAGGTCTCGGAGCAGTTTTATCTTCTTCTTGGGTTCAGTTCGGAGTTGGTGATTTAACTGACAAAAAGTGGAGCGATTTGCTTTTTGGGTTTTCCGATGAAGAAGAAACGGTGGCGTACTAAGTAAGTAACCGGCGGAGACGAAGAGAATCGGACGGGAACGCGAAGCGAAAAGTAGAGTTCTTTTGGAGGCTCGTTCTGTTTGACTGTCTGTTCTGTGCCACGTGTCGCTGAAGTGTCCGATACGTGTACGCGTGGATAAAAGACATTTTCTTGCTAAGCTCCCACCAAAAATAAATAATAAATCTAATTTTAAAAATATCAAAATATTCTTGTATAATTTTACCTTTAATAAATTTCACATCATTCATACACAATTTAATTAGCATTATAAAGCACGTCAATATCTTAAATCTCGTTGAATAATATTCAGAGGTAGAAAGAAAATTATAATAAAAATGATAAATTATGTAGTCGTCGTATATTTTAAAACTAATTTATTGATTCACAAGAATAAAAAATCTCAACTCCAATATCTCTAAAAGAAAAATAAAAATAGAACGCACTTGAAAAGATGCAGTAATTGTGATTGGATAAATTGGTTGATTCCTAATTTTTAATGAATCATCCTTATCACATTCACATAATTATTATTTTTTTTTAAGAAGTATCATGAATCTCAGCCAATATTAATGGGTTGAAATTCTCGGTTAAAAGAGAAATAAAATTAATTCAGACAAAACGCTTCGCACCTAAAAATTCATTAAGGTGAGTATGAGTGTAAATAGCTAACATGACATCACATAATTAGCCGTGATTTATTGGTTAAATGTCTCGACCTTTTTTTTTTGTCTAAACCATGAGGTTCTTGAGCGGGGCCGCAAACTCGTGATTGACACCTTTAAGCCGTTCTAATACACTCAGACTAATCCTCATTCGAGCCGGGTAGGAGCACAAAGACGGCAAATCTCTTCCTATCAAGTTTTAACGCAGCTACATTTTTTGAGACTCGAACTCGGATATTCATTTTATGTTTAGAAAATTATGTATTTGTTTTAAGTAAACAACATGCAAATATTATAACCAAGTCATGGCTACTTGCAACTAATTTGTAATTGGTACCTATTTGTTGTCTCTATCCATGCATGTTCCAAAATAGATTGGAGACTTTCAATGTGTGGACCTCCCTATTTGTATTGGCTCACTTATTTGACCAAGATTATAGTTTTTATATAATTGTCAAAAGTATAGGTTAAATTATTTATAATATTCAAATCCATGCTTTCTATGAAAGGTTTGATTTGTTGGACTTTGAACTATTCACCATTTGGTGTCGGCATAGATTTTAAAAGTTTTATTAATTTTCTTAATATTAACTAATTTGTGTGTTTCTTATTAAACTTACGTGTCAATATAAATTAAGAAAAATGATAGACCTATGGGCACATTATTTTTTATTTACGATTTTATACACAACTATCCGTAAAATGTTCATGTAACCTCGTACACATAAATATATGCAGTTTCACAAATAATGTTTATAAATATTTGAAAGTCTACTATTACGCTACGCACTAATTGAGATTTTCGATTTTATCTTTCTTGAGGTCAAAAGTTTCGCTTTTAAAGACATGACCTATTTTTTGTTCCTCGATCCCAAATGGTGATATATAATTGCACGTTATTGTATTTAATTATAGGGTAAAATATTTCTAGACCCCTTGCACTTGTTTTCATTTGAGATTTGACTCCTATTTAGAATTTTGCCTCCTTTTCAACCTTAGACTTGCCATTTTTTATTTTTTAGTCCAACAAACCTGAAATACCAGGTTATAACTGACATCTCAGCGGTGACTGCCGCGTCACTACTGCCACGTCACATAGCTTCGCCACGTCAATCATAAGAAATTGCCCCAAACAAGGCAACACCAACCCACATAAAAAAATATGCGGTTTCGCCGGTCAAAACCGCCTCCACAAATGCAAAAATTTATCCTCAATTGC
>JAYMTA010001012.1:0-22365 GCA_036897625.1 Pelargonium cotyledonis
TCACTTTTTAAAGCGCCAAAATCGGTTATTCGCAATCTCGAATCCATAGAGCGTCGTTTCTGTGGGGGGGCCTCCACTTCAAGGCGGGGTTTTAGTAAGGTAAAGTGGCAGCGGGTTGTAATTCGTAAGGTGCATGGCGGTCTAGGTATCCAGCAACTTCATAATGCGAACATTAGCTTGCTTGCTAAATGGTGGTGGCGTTTTGCGTCACAACCGAGATCTCTTTGGAAAGCGATTATTTGTGAAAAATATGGTTGGGACGTTAATTCATGGTCTCGAGCATCTTAGTGCGGGAGCACCCTCCCCGGTTATGAAGTCTTTGCTTGAGCTTCGCTTTTTGCCTGAACATGGTGATGTTCACAGTGCTTCTCTCGGTTTTGCACTGTTCCGGCGCCGCCTGTTTGTGAGGGAGGCCGAACAGCTGTGGGAGTTGGTTTCGGGCACCGTCCTCTCTCCTTCGGTTCCCGATAAATTAATTTGGAAGCACTCGAGATCTGGGACATTCACCACTGCAAAAGCATTCGATATTTTGTATAACTCGGAGCCTCACTTTCGATTCGCCTGTGCAAAACAGATTTGGAGGCCCCATATTCCTCCAAAAATTCAGTGTTTCTCATGGTTGGTGGCTTTGGATAGTGTTCCATGCAAGGTATTTTTGGTCTCTCGAAAAGTTTTGCCAAGTTCTTCTGATATTATTTGTCGTCTATGCGATGTCGAAGCCGAAACTTGTTCCCACCTCTTGTTACGCTGTTCTTGGACTGTCAAATGGTGGGGGGTCTCCACCATGCTGCCTCTATCGTGCTATGACTTGCTTTCTTCTTGGCCGTCGATTTTTGTGGGTTCGGGTCTTTGTCAGAAATTATGGAACGTCATTTGCTCAGTCTCTCTTTGGTTCATATGGTTGGGTCGAAATAGCCTCACCTTCCAAGACTCTTTCCCTCGGTTGCAGACACAGTCCTTCGGATTCAGAGCTTCGTGCTTTCCTTGGTTTCTTGTTTCGATCGTGATTTTTCTATTTCTTTTAGTTTTGGCTCTTGAATAGTGAATCCGATCCTTTGTTTGGATTAGTGATAATTCTGGTACTTTTATTTCTAATTAATAAAAGTTACTGATTGCTGATAAAAAAAAAAAACATATATATTACATGTATTATGTGTGTAATATATATTACATGCATAATGATTATCTTACAAATTGAATATAATATTATTAAGCACATGTTACAATGTTATTACACTCTCATTACACCACTATTGGAGATGCCCTTATGGAACCTACAATTTAGCAAGACAAGACCATGTACAATGGGTTAGGTCCTTATTATATAATTTTTCTTTTCTTTTGTTGACAATAATTAAGAAGGGACAGTCGTATATAGAAAGAATTGATATTTTAACAATACGACAAGTTTAATCTTACTTTTATACAGAGACTCAAACTCAAAATTTCTCTGTAGTGACTAAGTGGATTAACCATTTTCCATTAACGATGGTAAATATTTAACTCGACTTTCTTGTCAATAGTTTTTATACGATCTACTACTATATGACTTATTAAGGGCTACAGTGACCATAAGTTGAGTTTATATGTTGTGACAATGATTCCATTGAAAAATATATTAACATTTTCTATGATCACAATTTTGATTTAATTTTTTCAGTCACTTGTTGAAAAGACAAACAATTAGGTTCCCCAATACCATAAAAAACAAATACTTGATTTGTTGTCACTTGTCACCATCGGATTCATATATTTTTCACTTGTGAGGCACTAATTGCAAATTTGTTTTGAACGGAAAAATTCATTAGTAAATAAATAAATAAAAAACAAATACAATTGAATAATAAGATGATTGGGTCTTATCTACCATCCCAAATTCCCAATCCATTTCAGTAACTTTTCAAAGGGATCAAGAGTCACATTAATGGTGTATTAATCATATGTGATCATTACTAGTTAGCATATACTACCATAAAGCAGATGAGATTAGGTAATAACAAAATACTTAGTGGTAATAATATAATGGACAGGTGTCGACAAATAAAGCTATGTAAAACAAACGTACAGTGGTGGGTGATGAAGCAAAGGGACAGACAAGCATACACAAAACGTCAGTGTGATTGGTTTGTGGTTCCTTAAGCTCATGTTCTAATATAAAGCCTAATAAAGCTTTTTAACACCTTAATGTTGGATGTTTATCCACTCCACTAAACCTAAATATTGTTTATTCAACATAATTATATGCTGACATGGAACTTACAATGCTATTGCATATCTCAAAATTGTATAACAATGCACTAAATCATTTCATGTATTGGTACTCGAATTGGAAACCTGAAAACAAACGAAGGGTTTAAACCACTTGACGTGTCTGTTTGGTTGTCTTTGTTTAGTTTTTTTTATTTATAATTTTATTGTAATTTAATGTCAACAAGATTAATGGGATTTTATGTGAAACTCAACTAGTGACGTGCACACACAAGAACGACCCGAACCGCTTGCCAGATTGTCTGGAAAAGAAAAGGGTAAAAGATGAAGATCACATGACTTGCCACGTGTCCCTGTGGACCCCCCAACCCCGAGTGGCACATCCCTGTAATTATTAACGTCCATCCAGGTCACACTCAAAAGACCATTAATTCCCAACCAACAAAGCGAAATTCATAAGAAAAAACCCGAAATTTATACAAAATTCTTCTGCCGGGTTAACTCAAGCCAGCCGTGTTGCCTGCTTCGAAGCAGACAACGAAAGAGACGGCAGCTAACGCCTCCCCGATGTTCCGTACAATCATTGATATCCTTTTCTTAATTTTTTAATTTTACAGAGACCCTTCTGCCGTTATCAAACGGCTCTCACCACCTCTCCGTCCGATTACATCCTAACCGCGGTTAAGTCTTCAGCACAAGCACAGGCTGTGTTCTGTTTGGCTGGATAGAAAGAGAGAGAATAAAGGTGATACAGTAAAAGCAAACAAGGTCGCGTATAATAAGACGCGCGCAAACCGGTTTTGGGATTGCCTCTGTAACGGCGCTATTCTGCATATTCGAGAGAGAGATGCAACCAGTGAGGTCTTTGATGCGATATTGCGAGATGAGAAAGGTGATTCTGTAACGGTTCCTGGGCAGTTTTTTTGGCGTTACAGGTTCTGGGTCGAGATCGTTACAGATAGTTGATTTTTGGCGTTAACGGTTGTAGTGAAGTGTGATTATTGCAGGTTTGTTGATGGTTGGCCTATAATGAGGTGATTTGGGGGAAGAGAGAGACACACACAGACAGATAAATAATTCAGGGGGGTTTCTGCTTTGTTTTGTTTTTTGATTGTTGTTGGTGGTGTTGACTTGGGTGAGCTGAGGAGGAGTCTACAATGATGGCGAATCAGGGAGGGTCCTTTTCGCAGCCTAACGTTACGGCTGAAGGTGAAGTGACCGTTTGAATTTTTTATTCCTTATCTTTTCCTGATTCTGTCCCTGGAAGGATTTTCCTGGGAAAATGTTGAGATAATGTGTTTTGCTTATGTGGTTTTGATTGTGGTGTGACAGGTTGTGGAGGAGATGATATGTATGCGGAGCTCTGGAAGGCTTGCGCCGGCCCACTTGTTGACGTTCCTCGGACCGGCGAGAGAGTCTTCTATTTCCCGCAGGGACACATGGAACAAGTAAGTGGGTTCTCTTTTCCATTTCAGATCCGGTTCTGTTTGTTTGCTT
This sequence comes from Pelargonium cotyledonis, assembly GCA_036897625.1. Classification (NCBI taxonomy): domain Eukaryota; kingdom Viridiplantae; phylum Streptophyta; class Magnoliopsida; order Geraniales; family Geraniaceae; genus Pelargonium; species Pelargonium cotyledonis. The sequence continues at coordinate 3,706 of JAYMTA010001012.1, forward strand.
GGAAATGTGTTTTTTTTTTCTTTTCTTCTGGGTTTGGTCGAGCTAAGGAGTTGAAGCTGCGGCTTTTCTTTTTAATGGGAGTGTTTCAGATTTGGTTGGTAATTGAATGTTTTTTTTGCTATATATATGTGTGTTTATTTAGCTGGAAGCATCAACAAATCAGGAACTGAATCAGAGGATTCCGCTATTCAATCTTCCATCGAAGATTCTTTGTCGTGTTATCAACATTGAGCTGCTGGTAATTCTCATTCATGTTGTTTTTCTAGAATTTTACTTCTCGTGATTTGGTTAAATTCTTCATTTGGGTTCATTGGAGAATCATAGCATCTTTGTAATCTAGATGTCTTTTGGGTTTAGTTGGATTTAGGTTGTAACTGAAAATCCATTGACCTAAGATTCATGTATGCAGCATTTATCAGCTACTAATTGATCCATTAAATTTAGTCTTGGGAATCACTTATCTTGATTTCATATGCAGGCGGAACAAGAAACAGATGAAGTTTATGCACAAATTACTTTACTTCCAGAATCAACTGTGAGTACCACTTAAGAAACTTTTATTCTTGTTGGACTACAACATTAAATTTCACCATTTTTTTCTGGAAGGGTTCTGAAATGTTCATGTGTAGAAAACTGAACCTACTACACCAGATTCATGTCCTCCCGAACCTGTGAAACCCACAGTCCACTCATTCTGTAAAGTCTTAACAGCCTCTGATGCAAGTACCCATGGCGGGTTTTCAGTTTTGCATAAGCATGCCACCGAGTGCCTTCCTCCATTGGTATTTCTTCCCCTTCCAGTTTTTAGTTTTTCTTGTATGATCTCAATATTCTGGATTTGTTGATTTGAACATCTGTGTTCTCTTCAGGACATGACCCAATCAACCCCAACTCAGGAACTGGTTGCAAAGGATCTGCATGGTTATGAGTGGCGATTTAAGCATATTTTCAGAGGTAACACATTTACTTTTTTTCCTCGGAGTCCTTTCCTCTTGATCCCTGTTGTTTCATTGGTTAATTTTGATAGAACAAAGTCACACTTATTTTATGAGTCAGACAAACTACTTGCAGAATCAGAAATGATTCATGATTTGTCATTTAATTAAATTTGTCATTATTTTTGTTTGATTGATTGAATCTCTCTATAATTGATTGGACAGGTCAACCACGAAGGCACTTGCTTACTACCGGATGGAGTACATTTGTCACTTCCAAGAGATTGGTGGTGGGGGATTCCTTTGTATTCCTGAGGTATTTGTTACCTCTTCCTGACATTCTCTGCATATCATAATTTGTTATTGTTTCTCATTTTTATGTTGGTTATGTATAGGGGAGAATATGGAGGGTTGCATGTTGGAGTGAGGCGTGTTGCTCGTCAACAGAGTAGCATGCCATCTTCTGTGATTTCAAGTCAGAGCATGCATTTAGGAGTGCTTGCTACTGCATCTCATGCTATCAATGCTCAAACCCTGTTTGTGGTGTATTATAAGCCAAGGTATCACTTACTGCTAAATTTTAAAAGAATGCTTCTTTTGAACTTTATCTGCTGGAGTTGAGTTAACCTTTGTTTTTGTATTTGTTTGGTAAAACTAATAGGACAAGCCAGTTCATCATAGGCTTGAACAAATATCTAGAGGCTGTTAACAATAAATTTTCAGTTGGCAATAGATTCACGATGAGGTTTGAGGGAGAGGATTCTCCTGAGAGGAGGTGCTAAAATTCAAATACACCATAACCTTTAGTTAATTTATTGGGCTAGCCCTTGTAAAGATAAAAATCATTTGACATGTTAATTGATCAGGTTTTCTGGTACAATAGTTGGAGTTGAGGATATTTCTTCTCATTGGACTGATTCGAAATGGCGATCTCTGAAAGTAATACCTACTTAGACAGAAGTAATTGATTATCTTTTATTCCAACTTATCATTGTATTAATGTTTCATTTTTTGTGTATTTACCAGGTTCAGTGGGAAGAACCTTCATCTATCCCAAGGCCTGATAGGGTTTCTCCATGGGAGATAGAGCCTTTCAGTGCCTCTATACCTGCAAGCTTGTCTCAACCAGTTGTGTCTAAGAATAAACGGCCTCGACCACCTACTGAAAATCCTGCTCAAGGTAAAATGTTCTTTCCCACTTCCTTCTCTTTTGTTATTCATCTGCTTCTCGACTTATTATATTTTTTGGATTATAGATGTAACTTCAACCACATCAGCTCTCTGGAATTCTGGATTGACACAGTCCCATGATTTGACACGATTTAGTGGTACTGGTGAAGGCAAAAGAAGTGAAAATCATGGCATGTGGCATCATAAGCAAGCAGATGTTAACAGCATTAGCAACTCCACATCGGTGGCTCAGGCTGAGGGAGTTTGGCTATCTTCTACTCAGATGAGCATGTCTCAGCATCTATTTCAGGATGCAACAGAGGATAGTAAAAGTGTGTCTGCATGGCCTGCTACCCCTGGCTATCCAAGTCAGCAATTGTCTAATCTAAACAATGATCTGATGCTTGACCCAGCTGAGAAAGGGAGGAAAGTTGAGACGGCTACTAGCTGTCGATTATTTGGTATAGAACTGATCAATCAATTAACACCTGTTCAACCAGTCAGCCTATCTAGTTTGTGTGGTACAACTGACGGGTATAGCCCAAGTACCCAATCAGCTGTTTATTCAGATAAAATATCTGACTCTTCAAAGGCTTCTGAAGAAAAGAGCCTGGAACAATCGCAGGCACCTCTAAAAGATACTCATGGAAAGCAAAGTGGCCCTACATCTACTAGGAGCCGCACCAAGGTACCAAGTTGCAACCTTTTATTCTTTATAAGAGTTAGTTAGCCTTTTAGAAAGTTTTTGAAAAATCATGTGTGTATGAAAGGTTCAAATGCAAGGAGTTGCTGTTGGTCGGGCTGTGGACTTGACCATGTTGGAAGGATATAGTGAACTTATTGACGAACTAGAAGAGATGTTTGACATCAAGGGACAGCTGCGCCCTAGGGATAAGTGGGAAATAGTCTTCATAGATGATGAGGGGGATATGATGCTTGTAGGCGATGATCCGTGGCCGTATGCACTCTTTAGCATCATTTAGTACTGATTTGATGTTTGTCATGCATTAATGTGGTTCTTCTCTCTAAATTTTTTCTATCTGTTCTCCTTTTGGTGTACAGGGAGTTTTGTGACATGGTGAAGAGAATCTTTATATGTTCAAGCCAGGATGTCAAGAAAATGAGTTCAGGTACCAAACTGCCCATGTCTTCCATAGAATGTGATGGGGCTGTAATAAGCTCAGACTCGGCCGAAAACTGAAACAACTGTGACTCTCCTTGTGCTCTGTCTTCTTTCCTGATTGTTGTGGGTGTTGTTGTTTATCTGTTGGTAGGACTAGTGAGAGCTTATGTGTTTACAACAGCAGGAGACAATATCAAATTGTCTGCTCGTGTTTTAGAGCTAACTACTTAAAGGGAACTCAAAAAGATATTTAACTGGATCGAATGACCAGGAAATTCATGTGCAATAGTGGGAGTTTAGAGAAAGGGTAGGTAACAATCTGTGAATACTTATGGTACCATTTTGGTGTGGGATCATGGGGTTTAGGGTGGGAGTCTGTTTCTTGTGCCTGTAAATACGTGTTTCGGCAATGTAACATTGGTTAGTGTTGAGTAAAAATATAAGTATCTATGCTTATGTTGCCACATTGTCTTTGTTTGATTTGCTATTTAAATGGTAAAAGGCAAGTAAGCAAACCAAGTAGTGTATATAGCATATATATGAAGATATTGTATTCGTGGATATGATGAAAATTTGTGGGGTTGTAATGAGAAAGAGACGTCCCTTGAATGTTGTGAGGCAAATAATAGAGTAGCAGAAGGTGACAAGGTGGAGTAAAGTTGCAGTCAGGGAGGACCACCCTGGCTTGGTAATGCTAATGCATATGAAGATCACTGATATTGTTCATGATTCTTGAAACAATGCATATGAAGATCATTGATGATGTTCATGATCTTTTGATCAAACGCACCCACTTAATAGTCTCTCATGTGATGTTCAAGGGTTGACTGGTAGCGTTGCATAATTTTACTTATAATAAGCTCTTTAAACGTGCTTGGTGTGGGAGAAATGAGGATTTGCTCCAAACATTTGGCATTAGGAAATGAATTGACTTAAATGGATCATAGGCAGGATGGTCTTAAATGTGAACTGGATCAAACGAGCAATTGAATTGGCTGTCAGATAAATATGTACTATCATCTTCTTTTATTAACAGTTAAAATTATTATGAATTCTCCGACTACATACTCATATCATAATTGGTCCTCATATTATTTCTAAAATCATGATAGGTAATCTAACTATTCACTCATATTATAATTGATTCTCGTACTATTTTTAAAATCGTAAATGATATTCTAACTACAGATTATCTTCACCTGTGCCCTAAATCACAAATTTATTAATTTTGTGAGAATACAATGGTGGCCTTGTCGGGTCTTGATTCATTTCTTCCTTGGGTGCGTGTCTCATTCCTTGATTGAGGTAGGGAATTAACATGCGATGTTATGATTTTTCGGACAAGTCCACAGAGCTATGGTCCGAATATGAGTTGATGTGGCCATGAGCTGAGATAACGGATCCGTCTCCTTATGTGATGGTGACGTGGTATCATATGTATTTCTTTTGAAAGAAAAGGTATCATATTAAATACAATAACATTTTTTTTTGTAGGAACATAAAAATCTTATATTTACTCAAAAATAGACCAATACAAGCTTTGACCGGTGATCCGAACATAGTGCCCCAACCCAATCAACAATCCAATGCATAGAAATAAATTATCTAACTAGTGAGTAAGGAACCTGAATGAGCTCACATCTAACAAAACAGACTCAACACAATAAAACTTAGCTAAATAAGACATAATGTTATAATAAATCAGACCCAAGATACTGGGAAATCTTTCTACTCTGTTATTACAGTAACAATTAAGATTTACCACATTTCTAAAAATTTGGTAATTAAAAAAAAAAATTAGTTAACAAACTAGTTCTCGCAAATCAAAAAATCAATATCTATTAATATAGCTTAAAATGAAGACAATAACAAATAAGTCAATATGTCCGAGTGGTTAAGGAGACAGACTTGAAATCTGTTGGGCTTCGCCCGCGCAGGTTCGAACCCTGCTGTTGACGAATATATTTTAAGTTTTATTAATTTATTTATTTTTGATGTAAAACTATACTATCTTCTTGATACAGCAATGAAACCCCATTATATTGATCATCTTAACAGACATAAATACAAAGAATGGTAAACCACTTAAATGTTCAATTTAACCCGATTATCACAATCAATACTTAAAAAACATTATCTATAATTAAAAATAAATAAACATGAAAGTTACAGAAATGAACAACTTTTTCTATACGGCAATGCATTCTAATTTCCAAGCGTTTGCTTTTAATTGGCCAAGGACAGCTCTGAATAGAACTATATATTTTTTTAACTAAATAAATACATTATCTTTTAACTATTTTAAATGTAAAATATCGTTTTCCAAATAACACCACAGTCCAGTAGTAGTTCACTGTTAAACAAAACAAACAAGTCTTGCCTCGACCATCCTCCTCCTGCTGCCGGAAGAAAATGGAGTCCACCACCATCACCGCCCCTCTCCACAGGTTCCGGCGACTGCGCCGAACCTCATTCTACCGCACGTTCGCGGCAGTTTACACGTGCGGCCTCGTAGCTCTGTTTTACCACCATATTGAAACTCTGTTCCAACACTATCAAGAATCGGTCTCCTTCTCTATCCACCTCTTATTTCTAATCTCCGATCTTGTTCTTGCCTTCATGTGGGTTGCTGGTCAGTCCTTCCGGATGCGTCCCGCTGGCCGCCGAGAGTGTCCCGAAAACCTGGAAAGAGCGATGAAGCGAAGTGATTTTCCGGGGCTGGACGTGTTCGTGTGTACGGCGGATCCGTACAAGGAACCGCCGATGGGGGTGGTTAACACGGCCTTGTCGGTGATGGCTTATGATTATCCGACGGAGAAGGTTTCGGTGTACGTGTCGGACGACGGAGGCTCGGAGCTGACTCTGTTTGCTTTGATGGAGGCTGCTAAGTTTGGTGCCCACTGGTTACCGTTTTGTAGAGACAACGGCATAGTAGACACAAGCCCACAAGCATACTTCACACCAAACAAATCGTTCCCTTCAAACGTACAAAAACTCAAGGTAGTAACATATACCCTCCTATAACAAATGTGTACGTGTCATTTCTATTTTGAGAACAATTTAACGAAGAGTTGGGTTAGTGTTTACGTATTTAGTCTTTTATTCATATATGTTGTTGATAATTCATGCATAAAAAACTTATTAAAGTGGACTAAGCTTAGGATATAGTGAACTGAACTTAGTTTCGAGCACTTATTTTGATTTTTGGGAGTTGGAGCTGGGGTTTTGGGTATTGCAAGATGAAGTCGAGATCCTGGGCCATGAAACACGAGAAACACACGGTTAGGTAAACACTTAGTAGTATACCAAAGTAAACCACGATGGGTGTGACTTGTGAGAGTGAGAATCTCTACCATGATGGTTCTAATCATTATCAAGTTCTTTTTAGAGAGGAATGAGATGTGAGAAGGTAGAGAAAATCAATTTTCTCTCCCTCTAATAGAGGATATATTTATACTTACAAATTACGAGGATATGAAGTGGTTGATTGGTCGGTCGATGTGTGAGGCCCGTGGCGAGCATCATGGCCTTGGAATCTCTCGAGGGCATGGGGTTTGACCTTTTTTTATGAGAGTAAATTTACTTATGGGGAATCTTCCGGACGACCTTATTATCTTGAAGGAGTGTTAATATACGTGTGGACCTTTGGGTGGTCAGGTTGATTTATGAAATTTTAAGTAGCGCATTGTAAGGGTTAAACTTTGTCATGTTGTTTAAATATGACTGAATAAACATAATATGGCTCAAGCAATGGGTCAGGTAATGTATGAAAGTATGAAAGTAAAGGTAGAAGATGCAGTGAACAAAGGAAGAATTAGCCACGAATACATCAACCAAGAAGCTTCCAAGAATTGGACTGACCATGGATTCACCCGCCATAACCACCCTCCAGTCGTTCAGGTTACTCTTATTCATTTTACCCAATCACAATATTCACAAGCATATAATATATAATTAACCACTACATGCATGCTTAATTTACAATTACAATCAATGAAGCTCAGGTGTTACTAGAAAGTAGCAAGGACACAGACATTTCAGGCCATTCCACGCCAAATCTCATTTATGTCTCCAGAGAAAAAAACAACGCATCTCCCCACCATTTCAAAGCTGGTGCCCTCAACGTCCTTGTAATGATCATATCAACTATATTCATCTATGTCTTTACCTTGCCAGCTATGGCTATGCGTCTAATCTTTTCGGTTTTAATAGCTTCGAGTTTCAGCTACTATGACCAACGCGCCAATCATCCTGACCCTGGACTGTGACAACTACTCCAACGATCCCAAAACGCCTTGTCGAGCACTATGTTACATTTGTGACCCAACATTGCATACTAACTTGGCCTATGTTCAGTTTCCTCAGTGCTTTCGTGGTCTCAACGACAATGACATCTACAATTCCGAGTTCATTTCCATTTACAAAAGTAATCCCTTGGGATTGAATGGCCTATCTGGCCCAGACTATTTCGGAACTGGCTGCTTCTTTCGCCGGATATGTTTCTTTGGGCCCCCACCATCTATGGTTTTGCCACACATTCCTCAGCTGGGTCCACATCATGTGGTGAACAAGCCTATCCGGTCCCAACCAGTATTGGCAATGGCTCACAATGTGGCAGCTTGTGATTTTGAAAACAACACTACCTGGGGCTCTAAGGTAAGGCGTGTCATTTGATTAGTAGTTGAGCTAGTCTTTTTTTTTTATGTAACATATTGAGTGTTGAGTGTTGTGCAGATTGGTTTTAGATATGGGTCGTTGGTGGAGGATTTCTTTACAGGCTATCACATGCACTGTGAGGGGTGGAAGAGCATTTTCTGTGATCCTCACAGAGCTGCATTTTATGCGGATGTACCAATCAGTCTCATTGAGGTCCTGAATCAAGCCAAGAGATGGTCCCTTGGGAACCTAGAGGTGGCATTCTCCAAGTTCTGCCCTGTAACATTCGGCGTCCGAGCTTTGGGTCCTCTCATGTCCCTTGCATATGGATTCTATGCTTTCTGGCCTGTATGGTCAATGCCAGTCATCACATATGCCTTTCTCCCCCAGCTCACTCTCCTCAATGGTCGCACCATCTTCCCAAAGGTATGCTACAAAATTCTCTGCATCCAGTTTCTTTACTTGTTATAAATCCAATGCATGTTAGTAATGTTGTTGTTGCAGGTCTCAGAACCATGGTTTCTGTTGTATGTGTTTCTTTTCCTGGGAGCCTATGGACAGAATTATCTTGATATTGCCTTAAGTGGGGGAACATTCAAGAGATGGTGGAGTGATCAGAGGATGTGGATGATAAAAGGCGTCACGTCTTTTCTGTTTGGCAGTGTTGAGTTCTTGCTCAAGTCCTTGGGGATTTCCTCTGTGGGATTCAATGTGACAAGCAAAGTAGTTGACGACGAACAAAGTAAACGATACGATCAAGGGATGTTTGAATTTGGTGTCTCATCCCCCATGTTTGTGCCTTTAGTAATGGCAGCAATTGCCAACATGTTTTCATTTGCCTGGGGACTTATGCTACACTTCAGGGATGGAAGATCAGAGCATGTTCCTCAACTGCTGATTGCAGGATTCGTCGTTTTGAATTGCTGGCCGGTTTATGAAGCAATGGTGTTGAGGACTGATAAAGGAAGGATGCCCACAAAAACCAGTATAGTCTCTTCAATTCTTGCATGGGCTTTGTGTAAAGCAGCTGCTCTTGCTATAGGGAATTGAGAATCTGACATTACAAACTTTGGTTTTAGTCTATTTTCTTTAGTCTGTACTTGTAGTTACCAGAAAATTATATATGCCAAAACTTCACTACTTCAAAATGGAGACATTACACTTGCTAAATCTCATTGGATTCTTTACAACGAATTAGAGAACTCTCGCGATCATCTCTGATTCATCGACAATATTGCAAGTTTGCAACAATGATTTTATTTCTATGAACTATATGTTTGTATATGGACAACAACTGATGATGAAGAACCCAAAGTATCTGCACTTGGTTGAGATACTACTCCTTCAATAGTTATTGTTAGGTGTTCTGTTGAATTAGCAGAAACACCACCTACTATATGTTGCTGTTGTTCTTGTGACGATACATTCTGTGAGTTTGTTTCATCTTGGTGAGGTAGCTCAAGGCCGCTGGATGGCGGAGGATGGAGATGGAACATGTGGCTGCAAGAAGGGCTGGATATGACAGAGGATCTGCATAGTGGACAAGTCGAGTTTGAACGTAGCCAATGGCGTATGCAATCAACATGGAACACATGCTTGCAAGATGGGACTTGGAGCAGCTCCTCCTTCAGCTCAAATTCTCCTAGACAAATACAACATCTGCAAATAGTGCAACTAGAATCAGTAAAAGATAATCTTGGTGTGATGCTGCTTCAAACAATAGGTTGTGACTTGTGTTCATCAAGTTCAAAAGCACTTTTATTCAACCAGACTTTGGATCTGATTCTCTTGCAACATTCATGGAACTCATTGATTTGGAATACATTACCACTTGGCACAAATTTGCTACATAAAATGGAGAGAATCTCAAGACTTTTGAGCAGCATTTCTGAGAAATGCACAAGCAACAAGTGTTGGTAATTTTAGTCACTTGATTACTACTTTTGACAGAATTCTAAACTCCTAATGCCCTCTGTTTTTATGTTTGTGTTACCTACAAAGATGTCTTTCGTCACGAACTCTACTTTCTCGAATAGTTGTCTCTTTTCCAAAAAGTACTTTAGATGAAATGGTGGTCGTCATTAGATATTCGAATTGGGCCTATCATGTGACAAAAGAAACTTATACTAACAGTGAACAACTTTTTGGGAAAAACTTCATGAGCTGATTCCTTTTTTATTATGTGTGTTCATTGAAGAAACATTGCTAGTGGCCATGGTCAACTTGATGGATGTGATATAACAGTACAGTACTATCTTGGGCACATGTTGTAGGGCACACAATCCATGAAATATCACATGATTTGCATGTATAATGTAATTCTTTCACCAAATTATTATCTAAAATGGGATAAAAAAAACTTACTGTGAATCCTTTGCTCTCAGTTCTTCATCAAACAAGACTGTAGGGAACTTGTCCTTGATCTCCCCCTTCAAGCCCATCTCACAAGACTGAACCAGAAACCAAAAAACAAGATTCAGATAACAAAACAAAACATGAATATATGATCATGATATGTAACACATGATGACATGGTTAATTACCGAAGAGACGTATGTAGCAGCATGATTGAAGCTTCTTGAAGGAGGTGCTGAGTATGCAGAAGCCCTCCTCTTGAGATAGAACAAGTAGAACAGCAAGAAGAGGATTATGGAGAAGAGGATTGGGATGGAGAAGATGAAGGCCTGGTAAAGCTTGAGCTGAAGTGCTTGAGGGTATAGGTGAGGAGGGGTTGGAGTTTGAGGAACACCCATATGATCACTCTAGCTAACTCCAAGTTATAGTGCTGCAGATACCAGAAATGAGAAAAAGAGAGAGATTGAGATGAGTAAAGGCCTTGCTGAGAGTATTTATTGGTGTTAGATTGGGAAGAGGAGAGAGACATGATATGATGAATAATAAAAATGTTACTAGTTACTTTGGTTAATAATAATAATGGAAATATAAAAATGTAGAAGCCTGCTGCAGCCAGCAAAGGGCTTTTTGAGATCAAATTTGCATGATGATATTGATTCTTCACTTTACAAAGGATGGGACATCCCCATGAGTCTCCACTAAAACTGCTGGACCCTCACAACAGCCACTCAGGCCTCCTCTGTCTTCTTCCTCCTCATCCTCTCTAATATTTGGGCACCCAATTCAATAGTGTTCCAATTACATCACAGCAAGAGCATCATTTTGCTTGGTTAGTAATTTGATTATGGAAATCTACAAGGGTGGTTTGTACACAAAGCTCTCACTATTGTCAAAATATAAACCATCTAATTACTTAGTTGGAGGTTGAGTTGTTGTGAAAGAGAAGCTAGATGGAAAGGGTTGAGGAGTAATTAATTTTCTGGTGTAGATGGGTTTGGCATACCACATAAAAATGGATTGCTGCAAGAGTTGGCAAGTCAGTGACCTACCAACCATCAAAACTAATATAATTATGGGGCACCCACAAGGTGGGTTTATCTCATTTTCAAGTAATCGACAAACTTCTACCTTATAGGCATCTCCGGCAAGTTGAGAACTTCATAAAAATGAGAAGGCGTAGGTGCACATAACAACACGGTACAAATTAAGCATATATGTGTAATTTATATTACACTTTTTATTCTTCATTATTAGGATACGCTATGTGCACTTAAGGTGCACAACCATATGTCAAATTGTGTTGTTACATATGTCTAAATATTATCACAGGCGTTTTGGAATTTGGCTAGTCCATATATATGATACTCTTCACCTAAAGAAAAGGATAGAGGAAAATAGAAAGAAGATAAGAGAATTTTGGAGATGTGAGAGAGATTGGTGCTTGGCAAGCAAAAGGACCAAAAGATGGGTTATTAAATTTAACACAACAATTAGTACGTTTATCACAAAAAAAAAAAAAACAATTAGTACGGAGTAATATAAATAATCAAAGAATTTATTCCTCCTGAAAGTGAAGAAACATTAGTTTTTTCATGCTTTGCCTAAAGTTGTGTTTGTGCTTCTATCTTTTCTGTTAATTAATTTATGTAGGACCAAAAGTTTAGTTTATTATAAAGCGAGCAGTTTCATCGATTACTGTTTAAAGTCGATTCAAATTGTTCATAACAAGAATAGTAATACGTTATGTTAATTCGGTTATCAACAAAACATCTACACACAAATTATGATACAACATACTTTTGTTGAGCAAAGTTTAGAGTTTGTGCCTTGGAAAAATCTCTACCATTTTGAAACAGGAGTTTAAGAAATGAGAAATTTAAAGAGAATTAGAATGATGTTTGTGCCATTTTTTTTATTTTAGACTAACTAGTTGAGCTACACAATAGAAGGTAGATCTCTCCTTTAAACCCCACCCGATGTAATAAGATTTGAACCCACAATCTCTCACATGGAGATGTGTGTTCTTAACCATTGCGTCATCCCCTAAAGGACGTGCCATTTCTATTGATTAATTAACTCATGTCGGACCAGAATTCAGTCTAAATGTTAGTATAATTCATTTTTATTTTCATTTCAAAGTTTAAAGTTGAATCAAACTGTTCATTACAAGAATGGATTGATTCAATTTATTCCATGTTTTGATTCATCACTCTACTGCCGCTGCTGCTTCTGCTACTACTACCAGTCAGGTTACTATTATTAAGTTTTATTGTAGTTGCATTCCACTGATATCAAAATAATGACTAGTTAAAGGGTCAAGAGGGGTCTATCTAATTCATGAATTTCATACACAAGAAATATTACTTTATCATAACACTTAATAAAGCACAAAAAAATAAATATCTTACTTACATAATAATATTGAGATGGAGACCCACATCCAACTTTTCTATTGTTATTGTCACATTCATGCTTATCATATACACCACTAAACTAATGGATTTCACATATATTTAATGATTCAACTTGTTCACTTTTTCATCATTGGAGGATTCAGTTTTGGTGTTGGGCTATGGCATGCCCTTTTCTTGGATTTACAAGATCTCAATGTTGCTGGTAGTGGTGGATCATGAAGTTGAAGCCATCTCTCTCCCACACAGTTGGCTATAAGATAAGATTTCATATTAGACCCACTAAAATCAGACTATTCTCTCTACATGTAAGCGAATAAAAGAAGTTTCTAGTTTTTGTCTTTTTGAAGTATTTACAAGGACAAAGTGCTGCTACTTTTGAGTAACTTGGATCCACTGCAGTGGTGAATTCAAACCCAACCCGGAGAGCTAACTTTTATGATTTAACTGAAAAAAGAGAGCTTATGTGAGTTGTGACTTACTAGCACCATCTGTGAAGGTCAAGAACTTTACAGATATCAACAGAACTATAACTACTAGTGTCATTATATTCCCATTAACTAGAACTATTTATTCTTCGAAACGTTGAAAGTGGTTGATCAGATGATATTGTGTCACCAGTAAAATGACATGATACTGAACCAATAGCCAACCTACATCTTCTCATCATTAAATGAAAACCAATAGCCAAGCTACAAGACTATGCAATATATGATGTTGTCTGAAACTCAATGCACTCATCATGCAATTTGGGGACAATTTGATTTGAATTACTAAGCACGTGTTACTGCACACTTTCCATCCTTTGAGTTACAAAATTATCATGTCTTATGTATTGATTTTAGTTGAAATGCACTTTGTCGACTAAACCCATAATCCTAGAATCATAAACAAGGTAAGCAAAGACTGTAATAAATAACAAGATCTTTGTGGCCGCTGGCCACTAGTCAGTGTTCGTCTTTTCCTCAAGGAAGGTCCTGGGAGGGACATCAGAATACTCTATTTTCAACATATTTGCATGGTCTAGCAGCTCTCCAGAATCAAACTCACCCTGAGCTTTACCATTGCACTAAGCATTGGCCCCTTATAAATCTTAGTCTTCGAGGTCTAACAATCAGATGGAAGGACAAGTAGCAGAAAACAACATGTACATTTAATTTTCACTAATCAACTGGATAAAGTAAGCCAAGTCAAAATCATTTAGCTCTCAATGAAAGAGGACACACTGTGGAGAAAGATAGAGAGATTAAATAACAATAATTTGTTAGTAAGTGAGCTCTGCTTCACATTTTAATATTACCAGTCTGCAACTTGTTGCATAAGCCAGTGGTATAACTAGTAAGTATAGTAACTATATAAAAATATCTCCAAGTGGTGCAGAAGTAAAGTTCTTCTATTCACTGCTTCGGTGCAGAAGTAAAGTTTTTCTATTCACTGCTTCGGAAATCTATTCACTAAATTCCCACAATTTTGCATCCCCTCCCTAAACTCTTTAACAATAGTTGATTTAAGCCTCCCTATACCTCAAGCAAGAATTGGTCTCATACAGACTCTACTGACAATACTAATATCACCATCTCATTTCATGTTCTTTGACTCTACACTATTCCTCAATATCTTCTCTTGAACTAGATACGCACTTCTTAGAGTTGTACAAACAGGATAATATAACAGACCGAAAACCATCTTTGTGGTATGTTTCTGTGTGTGAGCCAATTGCACAAGAAAAGAACTGTGCATAAGGTATCTTGGCAAAGGGGTGTCAATACTTACACTTCCAAGCAAATAAAACCGCATGAAAAGAGAACTCTGCAGATAATACTTAGAGATCAAACACTGAGTTGGTTGTCGGATTTTGTTGTAAGTTCCTAATTTCCTATCTTTATTAATCTATAGACAACGTATGATGATGGTTTGGGTAACACTAATTTCATTTATTTCTAGAAAAGTGACTGACGACCTTACTCCTGAAAATATATCTTCAACATGTAGCTAAAACCCATCAACAACCCCATTGAGACAGTCGAATTTATGTATGTACCAACATAATCAACATGTTACTTGAGACATAAATTTTAGTACATAATCACCTTCTCTCCATTGAGACTAAGTTAACCATTTGCTGAAAAAGCGTGAATCAAGTTTACTTATGAAAGAAAATAGTAATTTCATTTTTCAATCAAATCAAAATACCACCATTTCACTACATCTGGACACCACAAGAGCTTGATACTATTGGCAAGATGATATATGACATAACATTCAGCACGAAAGTTAGTTTCTTTCTTAATGTGCGAATTTTCATTTTAGTTTCAATTTTCTCTGTTCCTTGATTTTCTCAGCAATCAACAGAGGTAACTGAGAAAATGCGCAAAAAAATCGAAACTTTACCTCTTCGCACTTCTGGGCATGGAAGGACCAGAGTAGATGATTGGTTGAGAAGTGAATTTGGAGATGGTCAAGGGACAAAATGGGGATTTCATTGTTGGAGGAGTGAGCGTTGAGGTGATCGAAGAAGCCATTGTTTTTTGTTTGTGAAGCTCAGCTGGGAACAGAACACGCTGGGGTCTTATAAGTTATAACCTGAGAAACGGCGTCGTTTTCAATTGGGTCAACCAGTTCCGGTATTCTGGGTTGGATCTGATCGGGTCGATCTGGACCCAGTTGAAAGTACACAAAGCAGCTTCTCTTTCTTTCTTCCAAAGCGAAGTGAAGCACTGAGCAGAGAGGAGGCGAAAAACGGAAGAAGAAATGGATCCGAAATTGACAGAGGTTTCGCAGACATTCGAGAGATTCAAAGCAGCGTTTCTGAGGAACGATTTCGATAGCTGCGACAAGTTCCTGTCTCAGCTAAAGGTTCGAATCATAAACCCTAACTTTTTTTTGTGGAAAATTTTCTGTATCCATAGATTTGGGTTTTCACTCTGTTTTGATTGATTGAACAGAACATATTGAAGATAGATGAAATGTTGAGTTTATGCTGTTGATTTTATTTTATTTTATTTTCTGGTTTTTATTTTGCAGGTTGCGTTGACACAATTCAGGAGCCTTCCTCCTTTGTTTGAACAAACCCCTAATGCAGTCCACGAATTGACATTAGCAAGTAAAGTTCTTGAACCTAAATCTTTGTTTCCAACTCGTGTTTATGACTTTGGAAACCGAGAGCTTTTACTCAAGCATTTTATGAAGAGCTTGGCACTCTAGCATTTTTAATATTTTGATTAATTTGAAGTGTATGTGTGGTTGGTAGAGAGGCTTTCAGTTATTTTTAGTCAAGTGACTTCCATGGTTGATAGTTTCTCTGTTTGTTTTGCTACAAATTTTAGGGGATATATATGAGCATGCGGTTGTTCTGAGTGTGAAGCTTGAAGACCAAGATGCCTTTGAGAGGGATTTCTTTCAGCTGAAGCCATACTATACAGATGCTGGGTAATTTGTTTTTGCATTTGGTTAATTCTATCTTCAATAATCTGTCATGTAACCAGTAAAATGGTTGTTCTACTATAAGCTTGGAAAACCTTAGGGAAAAGAAAACAGTTATGTTAGATAATACCATGTTTTGTGTCTTTTTCATCTCGCACTTTGAGTGATGGGATACGAGAAGACTGATCTGTTATTATGGTTAACTTAACTAAAAAAGATGATGAATCGCCATATCAGTGTAGTAAATTTGCTACAGTTTCTGGGTAACCATTTTCTGCATTTATCCACATATGTAACTGAGTGCATTGTATAAAACACATCATTTGAAGAAGGCATTTGTTCCCAACTGTTTTGTACTTGGCACTTGCTGGTCTGTTATGTCCAATTTGGATGGATTTTAGAATGAAAGTGGTCTTGATAACTTTTTCTCGATGGAACAGTAGCCGTCTTCCGCCATCCCCTCAGGAGCACCCAATTTTAGGTCTCAACCTGTTGAGGCTGCTTGTGCAGAACAGAATTGCTGAATTCCATACTGAACTTGAATTGCTTTCTTCTGCTGCGTTGGAGAATCCTTGCATCAAGCATGCTGTGGAGTTAGAGCAATCTTTCATGGAAGGGGCTTACAACCGTGTGTTGAGTGCTAGGCAGACAGTCCCTCATGAGACTTACGTTTATTTCATGGATCTCCTTGCAAAGACAGTCAGGTACTTCTTTTGCATTTAAATGTATATGTCTATATGAATAGTGTGAGGATTGGAAAGAATTTTTAGTCACCGAAAACAATCTTCCAGCTATTGAACTAATTTTTGATGACGAGCTATTGAACTAATTGTTTTAGGGATTTTATGTTAATGAGTGTGCCATTTTGTTTTCATTTCTTCTTATTCTTCTACTTGCTAGTATTATAATTTAGCTTATTTATATATTTTGTTTTTGAAATGAATGGATAAGAAGTTGTTTAGATACTCATTGATGCATGTTGGTAGTCTTGTCAAACAAACAATACGGTTGTCTTATCCTTGCTTATTCTTCAACCTGATTGCTGCCTAAATGGCTTGTTAGAAGATTTTTTAACTTGTCAATATAAATTGCAAATCAAAATTACACAGTACATTTTTAATTATAGAATGCCATCGGTATGTACATATGGAAACCATGATGGATCAAGTTAGTATTTCCTTATTTGTGGATGCTTGAGGTAACACCAATGCACAAAGTTCGTTCTTTTGATAAACTAAATTTGAACCACTGATGAGAACCTGAAAATCTGTCCAAATCAATCCTTTGCAAATAGGTTGCATTGATGGCTGTTGTAATTCTTTCTTCACTTATCCTTTGTATCATTCTTATCTACTTAATGTGCTTATTTCTTTATAAAAAAATAAATAAAATAAATAAAATCTTTCCTATTTTCAATCTTCTAGGGATGAAATAGCTGGATGCAGTGAGAAGGCATATGATTATCTTTCAGTCAGTGATGCTCGTCAGATGTTGCTGTTCACTGCGGACAATGAGCTTCTGGAATATATCAAGGAGGTAAATAAATAAACATCACCAACTCTAGTTCATGGTTTCTTGATTATGTATCCCAACTATAGATACGAGTTTTCTTCATCTATTTCTGTTGGCTATACACAATCTGTTCCAATATAAGAATCATGCTAGAAGGTAGCAAATACTGCCATGGTTTAGGTTGTTGAGGCCTTAGTCTAGGACCCATGGTAGATTGTGGACTACTTCCAGCTCTCTGGTGGTTTCTCTTTCTAATCTTACTATTGAATGAAGAGATGTTGCACCCCTTGGTATCAATGCATTCCGTCCAAACAAATAAAAACAACGCACCATTGGAAATGTGACATTGTCAATTTTGATTCTGTGCAGGAGCATCCTGAGTGGGAGATAAAGAATGGGTTTGTTTTCTTCCAGAAGGCAAAAGAATCCGCACCTTGCAAGGAGATTCCGTCTCTGCAACTCATCAACCAGACACTGTCCTATGCAAGAGAGTTAGAGCGTATTGTGTAGGGATCTTTGCCCTTTGTAATCAAAACACCAGATCCGATTTCACCCTGTCTTGTGTTCTAATTTTTCCCATTTACGTTACAATTCAGTAACAAAGCTTGAAGATGATTGAACATTTTGTATTTTAGAGATTGGTGAACTTTGATGGCATACATATCTGTTTTCTGCTCATGTTCTTGTTTATTTCCACTGAGTTGGAGGCTTAGTGGATTTATTTATATATCTTGAACTTAAAAGTCTCATAATTCAGTTTTAATTATATAATTTAAGGAAGCTTGAAATTAACTAATGTTGTGTTTGGGAACCAGCATTTCAATTGGCCCAATTGAGGTGTTTGGATGACCCAAGAATTTGAATTTGGATTTGGCACAAATCCAAATGAATTTAAGTGAAGAATAAAAAATGAGAATTTGAAATACCAAGTATAGACTTGTCATTTGAAATTCTTAACCTAAGAGTAGAGAACAACGTGTTTCACTCTCTGCGATTTGGTTTTGCTAGAGAAACTTTGAATATTCGGAGCCGATCAATGGAAGCCTATCACCATCTCAGGTTCTTCTCCTCCTTG
>JAYMTA010001013.1:0-22360 GCA_036897625.1 Pelargonium cotyledonis
TAAACTTTAACAGCGTTAGTTATATTTGACGGTTTCGTCTCACAATTTGACGGAATGTACTTCCATCAACCACTTTTTCGACTATTTTAGACTAAATCCAATCATTTGGCTGAACTTTGAACTGTTACTTATTATTTTAAAATCAGAAAATTACATTAAAACGTTTTAAATAGTAAGGAGATAAAATAAATTTTTTCCTTAAAAGAATTTAGTTAACTTTTCCTTGGTAATACTCATTTTCATTTTTTTCATTTTATTTGGGGCATTTATACTTTGTTTTTTTGCTTGGAAAATATCAATAAAAGTTCCTTAAAGATTTATCATTTGTTGTTGCTCTTAAGTTCCACAATCATTTTCTAAAAGGAATTGGATCATTCAAGAATTGAGGGTTAGGTTTAATTATCATAAAAATAGAAATTTTAATTTAAATAAATTATTCAGAATTGTTCTTTTTTATGATAAAAAAGAAAAAGCTTATATTTTTATTTGGAGTAATAAAGAGACGGTGCAAAAAAAAATCTGGGTTTGAGTCCAATTAGAGGTGGGCACCTAGTACCTACAGTTCAAAACGAACAACCAAAATAACGTCACAACCAACGACAATTCAATAGTATTATCGTTCGTCTTCTTCTTTGCGATAACACAGCACACAGAGTCAGAGTCAGAGTCAGAGAGAGATTAGAGGAGGAGGAGCTGTTGCTGCTCTGTTCCCACTTACTTTCTTGTCGTTAAAGCTTCACTTCTCATTTTTCTCTCTCAATCTCATTTCAAAAAGACCCAACAATTTACAAATTAAAGTCAAAATCCAATATTTTTTGGCATCGGAATCATAATAGTCGAACAAATTCTGGATTTTCTTTTAAAAATAGTTTTTTATTCGAGCCCCAAATATGGGAGCTAGCCCTCAGCGCCCCAAAATGGTGCCATTACTGCTGTTTCTGCTGTTCGCCGCCTCGAGCTTCGCTTCGGATAATGTGATTGTGTTGGACGAGGATCAGCCATTGTCGAAAATTGACATCTACAAAGCCACTGTTCAGCTCCGCAGCTCGGCCTCCGTGAGCGTGAGCCCTTTGATTCTGGGTCTCCAGGTAAACAATTTATAATTGCCACAGAGGCATTTCATCGAACACATAGCTTGATTCTGCTCTTCTGGGTATTTCAACTGCTGCTGTTTATAGTTTTATGGTTTTTGATGCGGACCTTTTTCATTTTTTTTATTGCTATTATATGAGATGGTTGTTCATGTTCATATAGATTCAGTAGAACAAGTTCAACATGGAAATTACAAATTTATGTGGGAAGATGGGTTCATGGCGGCTATAATGATTTGGTGAAGTAACATAACATGCTAGAAATTACTAAATAAAATAAAGCAATAACTGTTTTTTTTATTCCTACTTTTCTGCACTTATTAGATTGCTTTTCTATTGCTCAATTCTTTTGAAAAGCTAGTCAAATTGACACTGAGAGTTTTTGTTTCATTCAGAGTACATATATATATAGGCAGTGCTTGCTTCTATCAATGAGGCGATTGTATATGAATATAATTTTGCTATGGATCATATGTGATCTCTCCATTAACTTTATTATCAGGTCTTACTTCAATTACAACTTGTCTTGACCATAATATGCATGTTGAATGGATAGTTACAGCATTAATCTTGCTTCTATCAATGAGGTGATTGTATAGATTCGTGACATATATTTCAATTAATATAATTTCAGGGTGAGGATACTCAATGGGTAACTTTGGATCTCGAGCACCTTGATCCATCGGTGGATGAATGGGTTGGAGTTTTCTCTCCTGGAAAGTTTGAGTATGCCCTATTTACTATTGCAAATCTTTTGAACTCGAATGCGATTGAGTGAAACATAGTTTATCATTGAAAGAAGTGATAATTTATATGGCTGCTGTTCTAGGACCAAAATCATGTCAAATGTTAACATCACAACATAGGATTTTTCTTCTGTTATTGTTACAGAAACTGAAGGGATATTATTTTTTCAATATGGCAGCCCATCAACCTGTCCACCAAGGGATGATCCAAAAGAACAGACTCCATATATATGTTCAGCCCCTATAAAGGTTCGTGCAACTTAGTTGGAAACTCATATCAATGGGGGAACCATTTTCTTCAAATTTCTCTAGTGTGTCTGACCTATATGTTTTGATGTATATTTCTTTCAGTACAAGTATGCAAATAATTCCAATTCGAATTATACAAAAACAGGAAAAGCTTCTTTGAAGTTCCAGTTGATCAATCAAAGGGCCGATTTTTCCTTTGCTTTATTTACAGGCGGTTTGGCAAATGTGTGTTTCCATCTCTGTATTTTGTCTTTCTCACTTCATTCATGTCTCCTTCTTTCTGCTTCTTAATCTTTTGGTGCTTTACTAGTAAACTTCTATTGTGTTTATACCATTAAAACTCATCAAATATCAAAGTATGCCAATATTTTATCTTATTTACTATCTGCATGTTTGCTGATTGTAGCCAAAAATGGTGGCCATTTCAAATTTAGTATCTTTTCTCAATCCTAAAGCACCCCTATATCCACGGCTCGCTCAAGGGAAATCATGGAATGAGGTAAGGTCACTTTTATTTGATAACGTGTTGCATAATATTTGCTTGAATCTTCAATTGTTGTGTTCTAGGCTATGAAGGTTCTCTTTATTATTTTCTTTCTGGACTTGTGCTGTTTTCCTTTTCACAAGCTCTTAAAATCTTAAACCTTTCAAATCATGAGCCATGTCTTCAGCACAGCACCGATAGTACATATTGTGACCCTAGTGTTTATATCCTTCTATTGTTCATTGTAAATCCACATTCCTTTGTTGTTTTATATCTTTGGATACTCTATAGTTTGTTCCAGTAACTGTCCCAGAATGACAAAAATTGATGGTTGATGGTTTAGACAGAATTGTTGATTGACTGGATAGGGCCTTTTTTTTTTTTTTTTTTTTTTTTTTTGCAATCATTACTATATACTAATGACATTTTGGTTATTGTGCAGATGACAGTAACCTGGACAAGTGGCTATGACATAAGTGAAGCTGTTCCGTTCGTCGAGTGGGGCCTGAAGGGAGAAATGCAGATGCGTGCCCCTGCTGGAACATTGACATTCAACAGAAACAGCATGTGTGGTATGTAATACTTATTCTATTCATGACCATACACATTTGATGCTTACTAAGAGCTTTTATTTTACTGTCCCTTGTTTGACGAATTCAATTTCATCATAATTCATGAAGAAAAAAAAAACTAACTGTATGTTGAAAAAAAATAAAAACTGATTCTCACATTGTTTTTCATACTAGTATAGTTACAAAATCAATAGGGTTGGATCTGTTATGTTATTGATTGGAAATATTAGGCTTATTAGCATATCCTAAGAGTCTCGTGGTTATTAACACCTTTTATCTAGAAGAGCTTTGTGTATTGAAAAATAATCGAAATGGTACCACCTCATATTAGATTATCACCATACCAGGTGTTGTTCATTTGTTTTACTTTTTCTCAACATACCAAACGGTTTGCTATCTCCAATCAGCTCAGGGAAGTGTAGTGTCTTCTAGATGTATCCTTATGCTTTTTCAGAGTTCCATGAGAACCATGTCTTACAGTTTTACCAGGTGACTATATAGATAAGCAGGTTTTGAAATGTTGGTTGCACAATTTTACATCCCGAACTGATACAGAGTATTTTCCTAGGCTTATCAACTCCACTTACTGAGCATGTGATTTTTTAGAACAGACTTCTTTGTATTGTGACGTTCATTTCCTTCATTTATAGAGGTCTGTTGAATTTTAATCTTTTTCTGATTACTATAGGTTCGCCTGCACGAACAGTTGGCTGGCGTGATCCTGGCTTCATACACACGAGCTTCTTAAAAAATTTGTGGCCTAACTTAGTGTGCGCATCATGAATATTCACTTCCTGTCCTTACTGTATGAATTTTTTGCAAAATTTATTCTTAATTTTGGTATTTGGATTTCTCAGGTACACATATAGGATGGGTCATCTCTTATCCAATGGTACAGTCTGGAGCAAGATCTACTCATTCAGGTCTTCCCCATATCCGGGACAGGATTCGTTGCAGCGTGTTATAATATTTGGTGACATGGGGAAGGTAATTTTGTCTTATGTTTTTGTTTTGCAAGGAAAATATTTAATTATGTCGTAAGTATTAGGATAGTTAAGAACCTTCACTTTTGCTTCTCAATGGAAATATTATCGGAGGGGATGAGACAGCTCTTTGATTATGAGCTAATCAACTAGAAAGATGCCTCATGCCTTATCGTCACTTCTTTTATAGTCTGTTTGCAATCAAGTAAATGTGTAAGTTACATGTCATTACACTACACAATGATCCCTTTCAAAGTTTGCAAATTCAAAGATGGACGAACAAAATGGTTGGAGTAGAGGCTATCTGATAAGAATACACGTATGAACAATCATTTGGGCTTTAGCATATTGTAAAAGTATAATTGACATTAAGTTATTATCATGCATGCGTGTCTTGTTTACCTCTGCTCTTCTGGACATATGATCCTTACTTCCACTCTTGTAGTTGAAAATGCAGGATCCTCATTCTATTAGTTATCTAAAAGCTAGTTTCCAAGATGTTGCCCTCCATCCTACCTCTTGGCCTACGGATTTTTCTCCATGTATATTTTGAAAAGTGGGCATGTAGGATGATTTGAAATATGTCTTAGACTCATTACTGGTTCTTGTGAAGCACTTCAATTGCGATTTTAAACAATATTACTGAATGAGAAGAAGATTTACATTTCTCCATATTTATTTCAGGCAGAGCGTGATGGTTCAAATGAATATAGTGATTATCAGCCTGGTGCACTTAATACTACGGATCAACTCATCAAGGACTTAAGCAACATTGATATTGTTTTCCATATAGGAGACATAACATATTCAAATGGATACATCTCACAATGGGACCAGTTCACATCACAAGTGGAGCCCATTGCATCTGCAGTTCCGTATATGGTTGGAAGGTTTGTATGATCGTGAGCTAAGCTACTTCTTGCTGTGATATACACATATTAAATTTTAGGAGTTACTTTATAGATGTAGCAAATTTTTATTGAGTTTTCTTGCAGTGGTAATCATGAGCGGGACTGGCCAAATTCAGGATCCTTTTATGACACCCCGGATTCAGGTGGGGAATGTGGTGTGCCAGCCGAGACCATGTTCTATGTTCCAGCTGAAAACAGAGCTAAATTTTGGTAAATTGCCTAATTCTTTCTGAAGCAGATTTTAGATATATGTATATAGACATAGTGCTAATATTTTAAGAACCTGAACAGTAAGTGATCTATACAACTGATGAGACCACAGGTCCTTTGCGTAAAGGTCTGGTAATCAACAATAAGACCGTGATGTCATAAATATTTAGTTCTTAATGATAAATAGAAGTGGCGTCGTTTTGATTATATATCACAAATATATGTGTGCTAATCATAATGATAGAGGAAACTTAATTAATAATCTTTATAGATATCACTGACTGTTATGCAGCTAGCAGATGATGGGTAAGAATACAAATATATACTCACAGTCACACTACCTAGGGTACCCTATTGCCATTTTGAACTGCCTTTGTTGCTTATGTTTGAGCTACTAAATGGCAGACTTGAGGACATTAGGTTGAACTACAGTGTGTTGGATTAGACAGGTTGAACTTAACAAGCTTCCCTATTAGTCAAAGATTAAAAGTTAAGACCATTGGTCCAAATGGCTATAAATGGAGGAATAGTCAGGGATGTGGGTACTTACGGGTACAGAACTGAAGAGAGCAATCCCACACCAACAGATGCACGGATATATAGTTAAGTTATTATATCTTATTTTATATCATACCCTGCTTGAAATGGAACAAAACTAACTCCTGTTGCAATAGCTTATGTCTAATAAAGACGCATCTGCTTAAGATTGGAATAGAATTTTTCACTATGCCTACCAATCTCAAGCAAGAACTCCACCATACCAGGAATAATATATTTAAAGCAGAAGAAATCTCATACTATTTTCTTTAACAAGGGAGCTCTTCTACTCAGCCATAAAATTTGAAGGAGTATTTGGCTTATATTACCATTGGGATACCTCTACTATGGGATCATTTGATCATTTTCTACAAATATGAAGGTTACGTAGGTAGATAAATAGAAAAAAATCATTCCATTCTGGTTTTGGTTTGCAATGGGCCTTGTGATATGACCAACCTGGTGAATAGAGTTTACAGTAACATTGAAATATCTGAATGGGGCTTGGGGAGGGAAAGCAAAATAAACATTAGGGACTATTAGACTGGGTATATATGTATTCTTAATATAGACTATTTAGAGAGTGAGCTTTGAAGTCAGTAATGCACAGACTGCTTTTCTGTTATTCAGTGGTAGTGTTAACTGTACTTTATAGAACATACTTATTCCCCGCCAGATTTCCTTGGATGTAAAGATCGTTGATACAAATAAATTTTGTTGAAGGAGAAGCAACTTATTTATCCAGGGCTTGTTAGTTAGTTGAAGATGTGGCATACTGTGAACTGTCTTGTTCACCCACACCATACTCACTTGCAAGTTTTATTCTTTTTGAACTTAGTCAATTCCATCAAAAGCAAAGAGTGCATTGATTTTGTGATAGACTAGCAGTTTAGTCAACTTTCAAGTCAGTCGTCCAACCTATATGTTTGTCGTATCATTTATAATATTGCCTTTTAGTTGTTGTAGAGCAGTGGCTTGTTTTTGAGATTGAGCAATTGTTTTCCAAAATGTTAAATCAATTAACTTTAATGAATGAGCAGGTATTCAACTGATTATGGCATGTTTCACTTCTGCATAGCTGATAGTGAGCATGACTGGAGGGAAGGATCGGAACAATACAAGTTCATTGAGCAGTGCCTTGCATCAGTAGACAGACAGAAACAACCATGGTTGATATTTGCAGCTCATCGTGTCCTCGGGTATTCCTCTAATTACTGGTATGGCATGGAGGGATCCTTTGAAGAGCCCATGGGAAGGGAAAGCTTGCAGAAGCTTTGGCAGAAATACAGGGTGGACATTGCCTTTTATGGTCATGTCCATAACTATGAGAGAACATGTCCTATTTACCAGGTATGAGATTTATACAAGTTTGTTCAGTCCATTGAAACTGAATTTGCATATTCCATGAAACCACCTGTACATGCTATGTATGTTCCGTCAAAGTATAGCTACTTACAAAAGATAATAGAAGGTTTCCAAAACACAAATCTCATTTTTGTAGCCATTAAAGGATGGTATACACTGAATATCTTACCTCTAGATACTTCGGAATTGAAACCAACTCTGCTTTTGTTATTTTATGCAATACCACATCTCAAGAAACACTAACAAGCCATTTCTCAAACTTTTTGATATGTACGGTGGTTGTGCAGAATCAATGTGTGAGTAGAGAAAAACATCAATATTCGGGCACCATGAATGGAACAATCCATGTGGTGGTAGGAGGGGGAGGGAGCCACTTATCTGAGTTCAGCCAATTGACCCCAAGTTGGAGTCTATACAGAGATTATGACTGGGGATTCGTCAAACTGACGGCTTTCAACCATTCATCTCTTCTATTCGAATACAAGAAAAGTCGTGATGGGAGTGTGTATGATTCCTTTACCATCACAAGGGACTATAGGGATGTTTTGGCATGCGTTCGTGGTAGTTGTGCAGCAACCACAATGGCCATGTGAAAGATCAAGAAATTTGTTTGTAATTGATGATGATACTAGGAATTGGCTGATGTACCTAAGTTTGATGCTGCCTTGTGTACTGTACAATATAATCAAGATAATGAAAAACTGAACTTTCAACTCAGATTTTTGTGTCTCTGTCATGTTATTTTCATGGGTTTATAGACCATTCTTTGGAAAGAAACAAAAACAAAACTTGTCTACAGTTGCCTAGCATTTGACAATGCATTAAAGATAGTTTTCAGCCCATGAATTTGAAGATATTCTGGAAGACTGAAAAAAACAGGTCATGCATTATCATACTAGAATAACATGAATGGCACAGAAAGCATCTTCTTAAACAATAGCTATAATTATAATTGTAAACCACAATCAAATTTATTCGATAAATACATTCCTCTTAATTTCGACTAACTTGGGTTTATATTCCCGTTTAATTTCATCTTGCAATGATACAATCACCCTATCGACAGGTCACAAAAAGATCCGAAGCTAGAAGGCTGTGGATTTTGTTGTTCTTTTCTGGGTTCACAGCTGATAATCAGTTCTCACTGCAACTGAATTTCCTTCAACCATTCATCTCGACGTCAGAAGGTTTGTTTTCTTGATCATCTGATGAGTTGATACATGCTAAGAGGTCATCAATTTTGAGCGGAGAATGTCGAGCTATGTACTGGAACATTACCTGCAAGAGTAAATTCCAAGACTCTAGTGAGTTTTAACACCAATAATTTGGTCTGTCAGATTCTTAGATTTAATTTTAAATGCTGGATTTGAGCTAAATCCAATCCAATCATATAGGATTTAAAAAGCATGTCTTTACCATGAGAATGCAAATGACAACTCTTACATTATCATTTGAAATTTTATGGTTTGTAGAACATTATATTTGCACTTGAAATACTACATTTGAAAAAAAAAATCCAAGAATACAAACGCAGCCTGGAAGACAATATAAATGATAAATATGCATAATAGAAGTAGTTATTATAAAGTTAACTAGATGAAACCAGTATGGCATGCACACAACTACACAAGCATATGTAACAGTATAGAGGAGAGTACAATCAAGAGAGCATTTTCCAAAGCATTATGGAACTGACTGGTAGTCATATACGACAGTCAGAAACAGTTCAGCATTTTGTATCTATTAAAAAGTGATGGGAAGCAGAGAGTAGGATCTACAATTTCCACTAACCTTGGAGTAACTATCTGCAAAAGCACGTGCCCGATTAGACTTGCCAAGATAATGTAAATTAGCCTTCTCAAGCTTCCCATCTACAAAACTCAATCCTTCTTCACCAATGGCAAAACGGAGTAGATTTCCTGATTGTAAAGCCGACTGAATATTGGAGAAGAAATACTTATTAATACTATAGAAATCAGGCATTAAAATCTGTGCATGAGAGAGAGAGAGAGAGGTAAACAAATAGGCATTAATTTTGAGATTCACATGGAACAAACCTTTACAATAAAGTCCGCATCCAAGCAACCAAATACTACAGGAGGATCATCTGATGTAGTCAGTTTTCCATCATCTTGTAGATCCAAAACAACCTGATCATAACCACAATAGAGCTAATTCATATACTATAGCCCAGTGGTTTGTTTTATACTCAATTTAAATCTCACCAAATCATCAAAAATTGACATGTCAATGCCACAATGTACCATATACTATACGATCGAATTATTGAGTCATCTAGTAAAATATACTCTCCCTCTATCCCATAATGAATGTCTTTGTTTCTATTTCAAGAAAAATTAAGAAGGAAGTTAGTGTAATATAATTTACTCTTGTGTCTTCATGATCTGTTATAAC
Source organism: Pelargonium cotyledonis (assembly GCA_036897625.1). Lineage (NCBI taxonomy): Eukaryota > Viridiplantae > Streptophyta > Magnoliopsida > Geraniales > Geraniaceae > Pelargonium > Pelargonium cotyledonis. Next base: position 9,564 of record JAYMTA010001013.1, read on the forward strand.
AAACTTAGGAGACACTAACAAACCTAATATAAGGAATTAAGGATACTATTGACAATTCATGCATAACTAACTTTCTAAAAAGGGAAACACTCATTTGGGGACGGAAGGGGTAATACTTATAAATAACAAAAGGATTTTTTTATCCTCATTTTTATTGATTCCCCTCTCCAAATTTCTTCTCTTTGGAGACATGATTTTCTGTTCATGGCTCCATCAACTAGAGTGGCTCCGGCATGACAAAGAGGGTAAGGTCCTCAATAATTTAAGGGAAATCTATTCATCTTAATGAAATAACAGCTGTTAAATTTGACATTCAACCAAGTTTTTCTATTGGCTCATGCTGGAGTTGGGTCAAAATGCTGATTTAATAAAGTTCAAGGATTTTTATCTCAATTTTTTTGGACCGAGGTCTAAATCGTCCAACAGCAACAAGTCTAGGAGAGGCTAGGCTAATTCACCCAGAAATTTGCCTGATGGGATGAGGGGTATGAAAATAATAACACAATAGTTGTCATAAAAAACACACAGGTAAGCGAAGCTTGTAATGTATAAGTACCTGTTGTTGAGTAGGAACCTGCCCTTTATTATCTGTATCAATAACATATTGACTACAGTTCTCATCCTTCCAGACTAATGTTAATGGGGTATTTCCAGTTTGATAATGTGCATCCCTAAAAAATAGAAAAGGGACGTATGAATCAGTGAAAAGATGTAGCAAAACAGAATTGAATAAAACTTTCTGAAATTGGAATCTAAATTCTAAAGATGTAGAAAGTACCACGACACAAGAGCTAAATGAAAAGAATGGGCAGTCATGATAAAGCAACTAGACAAGGACAGACGTTAAAAACATGTTTCCCTACATGCTGAGTTAGTGAGTTGGCTAGGCTGTTGACTTAAGAGATTTTACCTACAGGTAAGCAACATTCTACATAGTGCAAATTCACAATCAATGCTGAAATTTGTTTTTCTTTAGAAGCAATGAAGACATTTTGGCCTTCCCATCCCTCAATAGGCATGTTGTTTACCAACAGTGTATGGTACGTGATTTCAGAAAACTAGTATTCCTTTCCTAAACCTTGAAGAAATACATATGTACATTGCACTAACATGAATAAAACATCTCCAAGAGACATAAAGAAATTGCACAGGAACCTGCAACAAAAACATTAAACACCTCTCTAATGTTACTGCAATTAATCCTAAACTTTGTTTCTTTCCAGCAATGGAATCGAAATGCCCTTAAGAATAGAGAAGTTCTGAGTTCTAACAATAAAAAATGAATTGCAGATGGCCTTCAGTTAAGTTATTCGTCATCTAATGTCTATACTCTATAGCTATATGGTGCCTATCATATGACCTTGAACAGACTCAAAATAATTTTAACTTCCATAAATCATGCCTAAAATACTTATGCCTTATTAAAGAGATAGACATATTTCAAAGTTCGCCAAAAAGATCACATAGGCTCTTTTGATATGAACACACACGCAACTGAACAAATACATTGGCTTTTATCAATACATCCTTAACCAAAAGTATCTTACTTGTTGTAAAATAATAAGCCATCCCTGACATAAGGCACTGCTCCGGCATATGCAGCATATAGTCCAGTCTGGTCGCACTTGTATCTGGGAACAAGACTGAACCTGTATTTGTGATATTGGGAAGGTGGATCACAAGCCTTTGTCTCCGCAAGCTTAGAATCCAACCAAAAAAACCTGAACTCTGCAGTGCAATCGCAGTAAGAGTATCCTCGCCAGCAAATCATGTCAACCACATAGTAAGTTTGATCCAACTGCAAGTGCAAATCAAAACAATAAGAACAATACTAACTCATCCAACCAAAAGACCAAAAAACAGATCTTTTTATTAGGAAAAACAGCATAAAGATTAGCATTTCACCTCATGAAATATACAATCCAATATACTATACGATTGAGCTGGACCAGAGCCGTCTCTGGTCCTAGCCCCATTAGGCAAAGCAGACGGAAAACGGTGCAAAAACGCACCATTTCGCAGCCTGCTCACGGTCGTTCCATTGGAGGAAACCACAAAACATCGCTTCCCAGCAGGCCTGGCACACACATACCTACAAATTTACAAAAACCCACTTCAATTCAACAATGTCAGAACCCCCAGAACGAACCAAAGAATAAGGGAAATGTAAGTACCAATCATGGCACAATCGATCAGGTACGTCGATCATCCACTCCGGTAACATCAACTGCCTCGCGAACCACTTGCGAGCTTCGGGTCCTCTGAGCTTCGAAGCTTGCCGAACGTCTAGCTCCGTGGACGCGAATTCGGACTCTAGCTCGAACTCAGGCTCCTCTGCGTCGGGTAGGGTTTCGGGTTCTTCGTGGTTCTGGGACGGCAGAGAGAGGAGGGTCGAGGCAAGGCAGCGAGCATGGTGTTGGGCATCCCGGCGATGCTGTGCTTGTCGCTGCAGCGAGAGCTCTCTGCGCCTCTGCTGATCGGAGATGGCCGGTCGCTTGAACGGACGGCGGAGATCGTGCGATGCCATTTCTCAACTTAGTGCACACCTTGATGTCTCAATGCGTTTTGCTGTGAAAAGAAGACGAAGCTTCAGGTGGTGATACGAAACGGTGACGTATCGTAACCTAAAGAAACGTCACCGTTTGATGATATGATAATTTCCTTTGCACAATATAGAAGGAGAACCAGAAGAACTTAAAATAGTTTTGTTACAAAAACGAATTGGACTGTTTATTTGTTTATTTCAGAGTCACCAACCGATTTTAAAAATAAGAAATTAGTAATAGTCATTCATGTTAATTTTTTAAAAAGTATAGTAACCGACATTTTTAATAGTGACGGGGTATGGAGATTGGATCCTCTCACGCCTAACTGAGTCAGACTCGTTTAGTCTTTTTACGTTGAATCCGTCTAATCATGGCGTTAAAAGTGTATGCACAATCAGCCATGCATTGTAGCAACTAATGGAAATGATACAAAATATTTGAGGGATAGCATTTTAAAGCAAAAGTTGGATAAGAGATAGAAAATTATTTCATTTTAGTTTATAATAAAAAAAAATAATTCCCGATTGTGATGGCAGTTCGTGCGCAGGCTCACACATATCCGTGGCCAGATCTGGCATGGAACCACCTTTAAACGACCTGGCATGGAACCACCTTCAAACGACCTGTGTTCACCGGCCATTTCAGTGGCCTTGCCATCCTCCTTGCAGCTCCAAGCCGTGACGGCCACTTCCATATCCGACTCGCTCCGCTGCTCAAAGCTTCTCCAACATCGGCAATATTGCCATCAGTCACCAGATCTGTGTCATCTGATCGCTGCTCCGTCCACCGAGCCTAATCTGCTCAAGCCAATGCTCCATGTCTCGGTCTCAGTCACAACTTGTCGTCACCATCTCATCCGACTCAGTCACAAAAATAGTTGTTTCAATTTAGAGCCTAAAACACTCGATTCGCCGGAGTTTGGGACCCATTTTCACTTCCGGCGTGGCGACCCCTCCATGGCCTGAGCCATCACTGTTACTTCACGACCGGATCCGCCCCACACATACCGGATCTGTTCCGGCCTCCGAATGCTCCGCCGCCGGCCTTTTCGGTTTCCGCACAACATGGTTTCCCTCAAGAGCATGATCACAAACCCCTATGAAAACCCACTTTCTCGATTTCCCTCAAGCTCACGCTCACAACCCCTAATGGAAACCCACCTTTTCGGTATCCCTCAAGCTCATGCTCACAAACATTAATGGAGTCGTTCAATGCTCAACTAATCACTTTTTAGTCTCTCTAGATTGTTTGAGAATTTTCACGTCACTCTTTGTTGTAGTTTTTTGTTTTTAGTAGTGTTAATTGTATTTTTCATGTAATCTTTTTACAATGAATACAAGTACCTATTGCTGATAAAAAAAAATTAAAAAATAATAATAATAAAATACTACAACAGAACATATGTATTGTAGCACTCATTGAGTATGCTTGGTGATTGGGAACCAAGCGGGTTACCATTTACTGTAGAAATTGTATCAAAAACATAATCCAAAGGCACGTTCGGGCTATCTCTTACAAGACCGGGGCACAAATCATTGAAACAAGACGAGTCATTTGTTTGTATTTCATAATTACAGAGCATGTTAATGTTTCTCATATATTATCTATTTAATTAATTGCTTTAAATAGCTTATTAAAACTTACCTTCCCAAAGACAAAAAGTCTAGTACGGTTGTCCTTGTACAAACATGGATTAACCTGACAATAATATGATAAAAATAATTAAATTAATTTATAACTCATTCAACCCAATTAACGAGTGGATTTATTTTACAATACATACCATCCAACCTGTTTGTAATAATTCGCTACCGGATGAAATTTTCATTTGACTTTAACTGAATTGTGTGCCTTGCACTTTTGGGTTCCATAGGCCAGTTTTCATTGCTATGCCACCAAATTTAGGACCTTCTTCTTTTTTTCTAATTACAGTTGCTGGACAAATAAAACGAAATTAATAAGGACAAATTTATTTGTATATAGACATAGTCATAAAATTTCAACAAACAAACACTCACATAATATATAGTGACTATTCAAACGCCGTCAGTAGCGAGTGAGATTTAAATTGAAATTAATCATGTATTTCGGCAATCGTTTTAGCCCTAATTGTATCATCCTTCGCGTATCTCTTTATAGGAACTGTACCGGTTGGACATCCTCTACCATTTTCCCATATTCTAGTAATCCAAGAATCTTGAAAAGAAGATGACTTGCCGCTAGGTTTTATCTGAAATTCAATCAATAGTTTATATATAACTATAATCATAAAGTTATAATAAAATTAGGAAGAACAAAATATGGAAAAGAAGATTGTCTTGTGGTTTTTCAGTCAAACGCCGATTGTTTGAACTATACATCGTACCTTTTTAATAATGGGTAAATTATGAATGATAGATTAAATTGACACATTATCAGTGAACCTATAAAATGAATTCTATTTTATCTTTTTGTTCATATTTAGAGCTTGAAATTCAATTCATCAATCACTACTTAATTATTAGAAAGGTAATTCATGAAGAATGATAGATCCAATTAGCTCACTATTAGTGAACCTATAAAATGAATTCTATTTTATCTTTTTATTCCTACACACATATGCGACAAGATTGATACAACAATAATTTTGCGACAGTGGTTTTCGTGTCAAGACAATGTTGTCGCAAATATGTAGTAAACATGTAAGAAACAAATTTCCTACATATTTGTTATAAGATTGCTACGATATTGTGTTGTAGCTATGCAGTTTTTTTAGTAGCGACAACATGGAATTCAATTCATTAGTTACTACTTATTAGAGATGTAAGAGAAAACAAATAATAGAACAAATGCAACTCAAAGTTAAGTTTGTATGTGTTAAAATATATTGGATCCATTGCATTAAATATCCATATTATAAATTTGATGACATATCGCTCTAATACGCACTCATAATAAACATGTTTTTTATGAAACGTTTATATATAACATATATAGAAATAAACCAACAGAAAATAGAATAAATGCATTGTATAGTTAAGCTTCCATGTATTTTAATAAAGTGGGTCAACTGTATTAAACATTTGCATTTAATTAATGATTGTCATATCTTTTTAAATAGTAGCATTTCGTAATCAATATGCATATCGTCAATCCCAAATTATATTCATAACGATAGAGATGACCATCACAAACATGAGTAACAAAGTTGTTGTGTTTGTTTTGGCTGGGTTGTGGTGTCTATTATCAATTAGTTGTGTTGATCATGTCTTTGGGCTACCATTGTCAAAAGAAGAAGATTTGGAATTGCAGAAAACTCTCCAACTTCTTACAAAGACAACAGTTACAACTATCAAGGTAATTCATCCATTAAAATATCGATTATAGTTATATCTGTTAGTATTAAGCAAAGGAAATTGTTATGAATTATATTATACTTTTAATTGTATTTTTTTTTACATCTTCAGACAAAGCACGGAGATGAATACAATTGTATGGATTTCTACAAACAACCGGTGTTTGACCATCCCGCACTAAAAAATCACAAGGCAATATTCTTTTCAATATGTTGTTCTACCTAGTTTTAATGGATTAAAGTTCAAAAAAGGCATCGAACCGGCAAAAAGTCATTGTATTAGTCCCTAAATTTTGAATAAACAACTTACCTCCTTGAAGTTGAACTTCAATACTTTAGCAATCACTTTCGTTAGTTAAATATACCCGACAAAGAGCTGAGTGGCTTATTCAATGTTTCGGGACTGAAACGGTGACTTTTGCACGTTTGTGTACCATATTTGACCTTTAATCCAGTTTTAATATAATTTATGATAATAGTTAGATACTAAACCATTGATTAATTTTCAGATAAGACCTACCAGCAGCTTATCTTCCTATCAAGATCCTTGGATTAGTAGAATATGGGAAAACGGTAGGGGTTGTCCAACCGGTACAGTTTCTATAAAAAAAATACATAAAAGAAGATATATAAAATGAGAGCCAAAAGGATTGCCCAAATACATGCTTTCCATTTGAATCTCACTCTCACTACTTCTAAATCTACTACTACTGGAGTTGAGAATGGTCACTACCATGTGAGTGTTTGTCTATTGAAATTAATTCGAACATATATATATGCCTATTTACAAGTAATTTTTTTTTTTCTTTTCGTTGAATTAATTTCGTTTTATTTCTTTAGCATACAATAATCCGAAAAGAAGAAGCAGGTCCTAATTATGGTGGCATAGCAATGAAAACAAACTTATGGAATCCAAAAGTGCAGGACACACAATTCAGTTCAAGTCAAATGAAAATTTCATGAGGAAGCGAAGTATTGCAAACAGGTTGGATGGTATGTATTGTACGATAATACCACTTATTAATTGGAACGAATGAGTTATTATTGATTGATTTACTTATTTTTGCAATATCATTCTCAGGTTAATCCACCTTTGTACAAGGACCACCGTACGTACTAGGCTTTTTATCTTCGCAAAGGTAAGTTTGAGTTATCATGTATATTATTTTAAAGTAAATACATACATACTTACTTGGTTGAGGAACACTAACTTTTTTGTATAATTATGGAATACAAACAAAAAACACGTCTTGCTTCAATGATTTGTGCCCCGGTTTTGTAAAAGATAGCTGGAGTGTTCCACTGGATTATGTTTTTGAAACAATTTGTACAATTGGAGGTCCCCTTTTTAATTGGAGTTTTTTAATCACCAAGGTGAGTATGTTAACTGATATAAGCTAGTATACACATCTCTCTCTCTCTCTCTCAATATATATATAAGAAAAAAAAGATTTATATGAAAAATTAATGCAGGACGGAAGCAGTGGTAATTGGGTTGTCAAGTTTGGAACGGAAGATAACAATGTAACAACTGGATTTTGGCCTAAGAGTTTGTTTACGAAATCTGGTTTAAGCAATTTGGGAAATGTGGTTGAATGGGGAGGAGAGATCTACAGCCCGCCTGGTTCTGGAGATTTGGCTCAAATGGGTAGTGGCTATCCAGAATTTTTGGAGGATACCAAGTATACAGCTGATAGTAGACTACTTCAAGTCCAAAATGAAAGTGGAGAACTAATAAATGCCCCAGAAGGAGGTGCGGCGATTCAATCATTTCCATATAGAAGCAAGGACGAAGGCAACCAGGGAGGCATAGTTCAACGTCTTTTGTTATTTGGTGGCCCGATCACTAAATGAGTTGCACAATACTAAAATTCATATGCTCGATCTATTCACTTCGAACGAAATTGTTAAGAACTTTTTTATGAATAAAAATGTGATACTTCTCCAACTCTTTTGTGAATCTATATGAGTAATTCGTTTTGTCTCCTTGTTGATGTGGATAAAGGAGGTTGAAGTGTGTTTGGTAAATCACACTCTTTCTCCTTGTTGATGTGGATAAAAGAGATTGATCGATGTGGATAAAGGAGCCCAATAATACATATCTAGTTTTAGGTCTTTTTTCCAATGAATATCTAGTTTTAGTTTAAATGAGTTATTTTGGTTTTATACTTTTAGTATAAATTAATTGGACCCAAATTTCTTCAAGTATCAATTTAAGTTGGATATTTTATTTTAAATTAGCCCAAAATTCTTCCTTTTTCATGGTTCAACATTTGGTATAAATTTATTTGAGAATTATTATATAATTGTAAATTTTCCAAAATTTTAAGTTTTAAATTCTAAGGCTTGTGGCAATCAATGTGATTTGTTACATCTTTAGACATCCTAGTCCAAATTTTGGAGACAAATTTCTAAAAATAATAAAAATTGAATGTAACCGGTCAGTGTTGATTATGAAGGATGTATTTTAAGATGGGTAAAATATATATCAGTTAACTGATATAAAGTTATATCAGTTGCAACTTAAAAATTCAATAAGGTGATGACACCTCATTCAAAATCACTTATACCCACCCAAGTGAATTTGTGGGAGCGACTCGTCCGGATCTATGATTTTAAATGAGGTGTCATCACCTTATTAGTTTAACTTATATAATTTTATATCAGTCAACTGATATACTTTTTTTTTGAACGGAAATTACTTTATTTATTGAAAATAGGAAACCAATACAAAATTATAGAAACCGAAAGACCTACTAAAAAACCGAATACCAAAAACAGAAATCGAAAACATAGAGTGATTCAAATCCAACTGATATACTTTATACTCTTTTAAGATTATTTGGTGAAATAATAATTTCAAATTCGCAAAAGATTGTATCAAACTCAAATGAACCTTAATTTGTATGGAGCCTTTGTGTATTTACCTACAAGCCCATCATAAATATACAGGCGTTTAAGCAAGCCAATCTTTGTACCTTGGGTCAAATATATATATATATTTTTTTTTATAAGAGGGTCAAATATTGAAAACATGTTATATTAATTATGACAAAACAAAATGTAGAAAATTTACAACATTCACATGTTACTACTTACTAGAAAATAATAAATACGAAAATTGATTGACCAGTTACTCTTGAGTCTATAATATAAATGTTATCTTATTATTGTTGTTGTATTTTAATTATAAATATGGTGGCATCTTGATCGCTACTCAATGATGACCGTAAGGATCTTGGACCCCGCATTTCGTCGCGCAACTCCGTTGAAAGGTAGTACGGGATAGGTTCGTCGAAGTCGTGTGACCTTGCCGATGTACATGTTGCTAAGGTTTAGAGTCGCCACATGGTTTTAAGGACTGAGAACCAAAACATTGATACATTTTTATTTTGAAAAATAATGCACAACCAATATCTTTAACCAGAGAAATTGGTAAGAAAATTGGGTATGCACGAAGTAAGGGGTTAGGCACTCTCACGCGCTCGACGTAAGTCGGCCCCGTTGCTTTTATACTGATTTGTACAAATTAAGAATTAAATCTAAAGATTCCTAATATGCATATGAACAATTTATATACAAGCAAGCAATATATGTTCACTAATACACGTGTCAAAATAAATGTGAAAAAATAAAACACTATAAGCAAAGCAATAAAATAAATAATCTATACAAAAAGCGATAAATTATGCATACGTACAACGCAAACCACTAGCTACGACGCAAATATGTACCAAGCAATGTATGACGTGTGAGCAGTATATATGTACATATGAGTGCGATATATAATCATATGATATGCATGCTAAATGAAACAACTTATATACAATGAACTATTGAATAAACAATATATACGATATTCGAGTCGCAATTATCGAATAACTTCCACTAACAATTTTATTTGAAGTAAATAGAACATTTAAATATAAGTACTATTATACTACTCATTTAGTAATTGGCCCACCAAATAATAGAAGACGTTGAAATATGCTCCCCTGGTTGCCTTCGTCCTTGGTTCTGTATGGAAATGATTGAACTGATTGGGCTCCTTCTGGTGCATTTACTAGTTCTCCATCTTCGTATTGAACTTGAAGTAATCGACTATAAGCTGTATACTTGGTGTCCTCCAAAAATTGTGGATAGCCACTACCCATTTGAGCCAAATCTCCCGAACCGGGGGGGTTGTAAACCTCTCCTCCCCATTCAACCGCATTTCCCAAGTTGCTTAAACCTGATTCAGCAAATAAGCTCTTAGGCCAAAAACCAATAGTTGCATTGTTATCTTTCGTTCCAAACTTGACAACCCAATTGCCATTGCTTCCGTCCTGCATTATTTAAACATATATTCAATCTTTCATTATTTTCGTTGTGTATACTAGCTTGTACTGCTTAATTAACTTACTCACCCTGGTGATTAAAAAACTCCAAGAATAAGGGGGACCTCCTATTTTAGAAAGTGTTTCGAAAACATAATCCAAAGGAACGCTCGAGCTATCTCTTACAAATCCGGGGCACAAATCATTGAAACAAGATGTGTCTTTTGTCTGTATTCCATAATTACACAAAATATTAGTATTCCTCAATTATTGTGTATGTATATATTTACTATAAGAAAAAATGCATAGTTAATTAAAATTTACCTTTGCGAAGATAAAAAGTACGATGGTCCTTGTACAAAGTTGGATTAACCTGAGAACGATTTTATAGGAATAAGTAAATCAATTACTAATAACTCATTCTATCAAAAAAAAATTACTAATAACTCATACATTCCCGTTAACACGTGGTCTTATCTTACAATACATACCGTCCAACCTGTTTGTAATACTTCGTTTCCAGCTGAAATTTTCATTTGATTTGAACTGAATTGCGTGTCTTGCACTTTAGGATTCCATAGACTTGCTTTCATCGCTATGCCACCAAATTTAGGACCTGCTTCTTCTTTTCTAATTATTGTATGCTAAAGAAAAAAACGAATTAGATCCAACGAAAAGGTGAAACAAAAAATATTTGTATATTGACATATATATTCCAATTCATTTCAATAGACAAACACTCACATGATAATGACCATTCTTAATGCCAGTAGTAGTAGAAGCAGTGAGAGTGAGATTCAAATGGAAAGCATGTATTTGGGCAATTCTTTTGGCTCTCATTATATCATCTTTTGTGTATTTTTTCATAGGAACTGTACCAGTTGGACAACCTTTACCGTTTTCCCATATTCTACTAATCCAAGGATCATGAAAAGAAGATGATCTTATCTGAAAATTAATCGATGGTTTAGTATCTAACTATTATCATAAATCATATTAAAACTGAAATAAAGGTAAAAAAATGTACCCAAACTTGAAAAAATCACTGTTTTAGTCCTTAAACTTTGAATAAGCCGCTCACTTTCTTGTCGGGTATATTAAACTAATGACAATGATTAAATTGACCAAAAGTATTAAAGTTCAGGAATGTAAATTGCTTATTCAATGTTTAGGAACTAAAACAATATCTTTTTGCAAGTTCGGTGACTCTTTTTTAACATCTAATCCATGAATATTAGATAGAACAATTAACATATTGAAAAGAATATTGCCTTGTGGTTTTTTAGTGCAGGATGGTCAAACGCTGGTTGTTTGTAGAAATCCACACAGTTGTATTTATCTCCGTACTTTGTCTGAAGATATAAAAAAAATCCACCAAAAAAATTTAATAAATTTAATTCATAACAATTTCCTGCATAATACTAACAATTATAACTATAATCAATGTTTTAATGGATGAATTACCTTAATAGTTGTAACTGTTGGCTTTGTAAGAAGTTTGAGAGTTTTCTGCAATTCCAAATCTTCCTCTTTTGACAATGGTTGTAACCCAAACACATAACCAACACTGCTAATCGATAGTAGACACCATAACCCTACAAGAACCAACACAACAACTCTATTGCTCATGTTTGTGATAGTCATTGCCATGATTTTAATTTGGGATTGATGATATGCATATTGATTACGAGATGCCACTATTTAAAAAGAGATGGGAATTGTGAATTAAATGCAGATGTTTAATACAATTGACACACCATATTATAATAATATATGGAAGCTTAAATATACAATACATTTATTCTTTTTTGTTTGTTTATATCTACACAAATGATAAACATTGAATAAAAAACATGTTTATAATTTATTCATAAAAATGTTTATAATGAATGCATATTAGAGCGATGAGCCATAAATTTTTTAATTTTGACACAAATTTTTATATAATTATACATTTGCCCCAATATAAGGTAAGCAAATTATTATAATTAAAAGTTAATATAAAAATTGTAAACTTTATATAAGAAAAAAAGATATGAGAATCACAAATTAAATGCAGATGTTTAATGTAGTTGACCCTATAAACTATAATACATGGAATCTTAACTATACAATGCTTTTATTAAAATAAAAATGGTAGCAATCAGAGAAAAAAAGTAGTATGTATTGTTTGTTTTGATTACTCTCTTTTTAAATATGAAATGGTTTGCATGCATGCATGCAATGTCAAAATACGAATATGACATTATGACCCATTACTAATGAACCTATAAATTTAATACTATTTAATCTTTCTATTTCTATATAATTTTTTTAATTATAAAAAATTAATAAAAAGAAAGATTAGAACTAATGCAACGTACGTATAAGCTTGATTGTATTGAAATACATTGGGTTAATTGCGTTCAATATATGAATCTAGTATCTTTTTAAATAATTGCATCTCTTAATCATTATGCATATCAACCATTTCAAATTATATATATTGTGAGAGTCTAAGATGACTATTTTATACTCACTCCGTCCCAAAATGAGTGTTTTGTTTCCATGTTTTACAAAAATTAAGAATTACAAGATAATTTAGTGTGTTTCCTATATAAC
>JAYMTA010001014.1:0-22360 GCA_036897625.1 Pelargonium cotyledonis
TTATTATTTACATGTATATACTATGGGGATATGATGATTTGATATGATTTGGAGCTAATTAGTTACTTAAGGTGTGCCTAGGAGACTACTGTACATAAATAGTATAAGTGTGGATATAAAGTGCAGCAAACAGTTCGATTTATGCATATAATACATGGGTTTGTACGGTTTTGTTCGATACGACTGAAGATCTATATCATACAACCCAAATCTGCAAAAATTCAAATCGGGTTTTCAATGTCATTATGTTTGGATATTTTACAATTTTGTCCATATTTTTGTGTTGATAATGTCTAAAATTTCATAAGTTATTGTCTATAAGTGGTATACAATGTAACTTAGTACTCTTCCTAAATACATAAAATTGGCAAATGTCTACTTTATTGTTTATATTTTACATGTACACCACTTGCAAACAGTTTTTGATAAAATTTTCAAACATTTATTAGTACAAAAATATGAACAAAATTTAACTCCATTCTATTTACTTATATTTAGTAGTTCCAAACATGTATTAAAGAGTACATTAAAACAATGTTTTCATTACCAGAGCTAACAATTTTGATATATACTTGGGATCACTTAAAAAAATTTCTATTAAGACAGATTTAATTGGATAAACTCAGACAAAACAACCCATTTTACCTATACATTCTATAGTCACTAAAACCCGTAATCCAAATCATTTTCTTTGGACTAGGCCTTTTTAACCCGAACATGAATTTTTTAATAGTTGGCTCAAGTTACTATTAAGTGTGTCGTGTATGTGTCGCGATAGGTTGACAATGTATTACACAATCTAACATAAAAACGATTCATTTAACATATGGAGTTTATTGATTAATCAAGCTTGGCATTGAAGCATACTACTTACAAATAGTGTGTGTTGTGTGCATGTATACATGAGTGTATAAAAATGGGTACCTAAGCTTTACCATGTTTGGACCAGAGATTCTTCTGTCACTGTTTCTACTGTCTTCACAACCACTCCCAAACCCAGAAACTCCATGCACGCCTCTCTCTTCCCTTTCAATTCTCTTTCCCTTTAAATTCAAATCCTATACACTACTTTACAAAAATACACTCCTAGCTAATTCCCAATATGCATTGATATTTGGTTTCTTGAGTTTTAAATAATTATATGTATGCTTCAATTTTCTTGGAATATTTTGGTACTTGCATAAATGTATATATATAATAAGGAGCATTTAGATGTAAACTAATGCATATATTTTTGTAGTTTTGTGTAATGTGAGAGAGTGGAATTCAAAATCTGCAGAGAGAGAGTGTGTGTTTTGTGTCACTCTCTGCCACTTGCTCTGTAGAAGAGCAGAGCAGGTGCAGTTCATATTCCCGCTGAAAATGTTTTGTTCTGTTCACAGTCACAGCTCCTTTTCCCACAAAACATATAGTATTTTTTTTTTGTTTCATTTCTCAAAGACTCAAACCATGAAACCAATAAAATATAATAAAATGAATTTGTACTATGCACTCACTCAGATCAAAATCTCAAAATTTTCATTTCTTGGGCCTCACATTTATGAAGATTATTTTTTATATAAAAAAATCTAACAAAACCTCCCAGAAACTACCCCCAAACCCTTGAAAGTTGAAACTATCTATCGCCTCAGATCGGAGGCGGCGGAGACTCTGGGGTTGCTCCGGCAAATCAGAGCACAGTCGCCACCAGAAGCTGCAGCTGTAATGGATTAATGGGTTGTGGTTCTCTGTCTTAGTCTTTTCTTCTTAGTTAGTTGGTGTTAATTTCTGTGTCTGAACTGCTTGTGTTCCTAGACTTTAGCTTAGGTTTGATTCAACTTGATGAGTGTTTTTGAGGTTTGAGTCTTGGGTTTTGGTTATTTTTGGGTAAGAAATTAAGGGTTGTGTTAAAGTTTGTTCCTTTGATAGTTAGTGTCTCTGTCTCTGAACTGTTTGTGTTCTTAGACTGTTGCTGAGGTTTGTTGCAATTTGATGTGTAATTTTTTAGCTTTTGAATCTTGGGTTTTGAATATTTTTGGGTAGAAGGTTAAGGGTTTTGTTAAAGTTTGTTCCTTTGTTAGTTAGTGTTTGTGTCTCTGAACTGCTCGTGTTCTTAGACTTTTACTGAGGTTTGATTCAATTTGATGAGTAGCATTTAAGCTTTTGAATCTTGGGTTTTGATTATTTTGGGGTAAAAAAGTGAGGGTTTGTTAAAGTTTGTTCTTTTTCAACACCTATGGAATATGCTTTGCCTAAACCCTCTTCCAACTTTTCGTATATGGTCTCCAAGTTTGCAAAAATTTGCAGACTTAGGTCCATTGGTGTTTTGTCCACTGAAAACCCTAACCACTCCCATGTTGCTGATGCTGATTCCGATGCAAGTCCCGACAAAATCCACCCTAACCCACCTCTTGATCTCGACCACATTTCAGCTACAACTGCTAGTACTCATGCTCATGTTTCTAATGATGATTCCCAAATTCCCAATTTGCTGTTTGAAACTCTTTCGGCTTTGAACTTAGCTTATGTTCAGCTCCAGCAAGCTCATATCCCGTATGATCCGGTAAAAATTACTGCTGCTGATGAGATTGTTGTGTCTATGCTTGAGGGTCTCTGCAAGATCAAGCATAGTTACATGGAGAAAAAGGTTTTGGAAGCTGAGCGCCGGTCTTCTCATTCGGACCTTCGAAGAGGCCAAATAGACGACAATGAGAAGACATTGGAAAAATTGAAGTCCCGACTTCAAGTTAAAGATATAGAGGCTATTCATTTGCGGCAAATGCTCGAGGGTTTGGAAGTGGAGAATCGGAAACTGGTTGATGACATTAGACAGAAAAGTTTTGAAATCAGGAACGCTAGGGTTTTGAACGTTACTGCATTTGAAGATGCTTTCAGAGCGGCTTCCAAGTCCATTCATGATTTTGCAAAGCCATTGATTAGCTTGATGAAAGCTTCGGATTGGGATCTAGACCTTGCTGCAGATGCTATCGAACATGGAGTTTCGTACTCTAGAAGATCTCACAAGAAGTACGTGTTTGAAGCCTACATTGCGAGGAGAATGTTCCATGGAGTGCTACGTGAATCTTACATTGTGGATGATGTTATGAGGTTTGACAACCCAATCGATGCTTTAATAGAAAATCCCGACTCTGCATTTGCCAAATTTTGCAGGGACAAGTATCTATTGGTTGTCCATCCCAACATGGAGGCTTCATTTTTTGGGAATTTCGACCAGAGGACGTTTATTTCTAGTGGGAAACATCCAAGGACACCATTTTACCAATCCTTCACAAGAATGGCTAAGTGGGTTTGGGTTCTACATGGGATTGGATCCTCCATTGAACCCAAAGCTGAAAGCTTTGCTGTTGGGAAAGGAAGTGAGTTTTCCGATGTTTACATGGAGTGTGTGGAGGAAGACAAGGAACGTGAAGTTATGCTCCTTGAAGTACAAGCTCGTAAAGTTGAGTTTATGGTCATGCCTGGGTTTAGAATTGGAGAGACACTGGTCAGATCTCGGGTTTATCTTTCAAGTATCAAATCACCATCCGGTGTGTGCTAGCAGACTCGCTCATCTAACCGGTAACTCTAAGTTTCTAACCTAGTCCCCAAAACACGTTTATCACTTCTGCTCTTAGTTTATTGCAAGGTGATGTTGGTATTTTGACACAATGGAACACGTTTGAACCCTAATCATACAAAGTTTGTATTTTGTGATCACTGTTCTTTCTCTAGTATATATATCTTTGTCTTGTAAGCTACATTGATATTTATTGCTTTATGAACTATTGAACTGTGCTTAGATGTCCTGACAAATTGGCATTGAGTAGTGACAAACCTCAGGGGATCAGTTTTTTTGGTTACATTAGTTTCAATTCGTACAATGATAAAACAAATGAATTAGAGAGTACGAGTATAAGAACATCTAGGAGGAGATCAGTTTGTGGGATCATGACGAGTGGAAAACAAGTCCTTACATAGTTCTCCATAGAATGAAGAGACGAGATCAATGAAAACCGGACTTTTGAGGTTTTTCCAACAATAGAGTAGCTCCTCCACATCCATCAAATCCCTTGTTTTCCCCTCTTCAACTATCATTTGCACCAAGTAGTTCTCGAAACTTCTGCACGCATCCTCCACGTCTTCATCTCCCGAGGATGACACTTTCTTGTTCTTCTTCCCGAGTCTGTCCATGTTGTTGGCAATGCTAAGCAAATAGAAATGGTGGCTGATATGTGATGTTTGGTGTGGTTGAGAGGAAGAGAATGAGGATGGATTGTTCTTATAAGAAGTGTTTTTTTGGAGTTTTTGAGATTAGGAAGAGTTTTGTGTGCATGGCTTGGAAAGCTTGGATCTGAAGGTAGATGATGGATTCACAATTAATTTGTAATGATTGAGAAGTAGGAGAATGGGAAGAGAGAGTGTGGTTGAAGGAAAGTAATGGAGATTGGTGGATTCTGATTACTATTGGTAGATTGGGTTGGTTTTGTTGTTGGTTCTAACCTATTTTTCTTTTGAACAAACAAGATGGCAATTGGGTTTTTCTTTCTTATTAGGAGATGCTACTTTACTTGTATGTTACTTCTATTAATAGTCTCACTTCCAAAATAGAAGTGACATTTTGAGATTTATCACACTAATTCTCAATTTGTGCTTTTGGGTTAAAGTGGGAGAGTTACTCCATGTTGTGTATCTCAATTGATCAGGAGAAAATGACTAAAATGTGATCACTAATTTTTTTTTTATTATTCATTTTGTTTTGTTTGGAAAGATAGAAGTGATGAAGGGTGTATTATAGGAAAGTGGTTTGCAATGTTTACATGGAAAATGTAGAATATAATTCTCTTACTCATAATTTATAAATGAAAATGACTTGCTCATCAAATATAATGATACCAAGCAAAGATGGGTAAAATAAAAATGGTTTTTTGCCTATTGCTTTTTGAAATGACACAGAGCAAAATCAAGACAAATTCCGAATAGACAAATTTATTAGATAGAATAAGATTGTCAATTCACGACGTGTCAAATCTTCGTCAATTTTAGTTAAGTTACTGCCATCAACATTGTGACTGATACTCTTTTGTTCCATATGTATGGGTGCTCGTTTTATCATACACAATAGTTTTGGTTTGCTACTTGATAAAGCCACATTTACTGTTTTTACAAATTTAGGTTAACGAATATGCGTTGCTTCAAAAATTACTCCTAGTTTTAGCATACCTTGGCCAAAATTATTTCATTAGGTTTGTGTGTAATTACATTTTTTGCATATGCTCTAATCTTTAGAGGCAGAGATTAAGATTATTACTGGTTATATTTGATCTAAATCTAATATAAATAGTTGCAACTCCACAACAATTAAGTCACAGAAACCCCACGTAGTAATATCATCTCCTAAAAGATCCATTATAATAGACTAATTTAGTAAATAGTCGCTAGGGCACAACCAGTGTACAGGTTCATACGGATTCAGTGAAGCTGATAAAAGCTTTTACGACTTATCGAAACAAGAAATCACATATCATAAAGGTCATTTTTCTTCTTCAAAGTTCAATTAAAAAAGGAGTACCATACCAACTCACATAATTCTAAACAAAGATGGCAATTCAAGTAAAAAGAAGACAACAAAACAGGAGAGCAGCAAAATTAAGTTGCACAGCAGCTAACTTAAGCGACTTCAGGTGCGGGCAGGAGCTGGTGCCCCAGCCCCAGCTGGACGTGTCGCTTGACCAGGAGCCCCAGGCCTTGGCGTATCCACCTGATACAAACAGAACGATAGATGTAAGAAAAAACAGCAAATCTAGTGATAAGAAAAAAGTGTTCACTTACATTTTTTGTTTATTTAGTTATGCATGAATTCATAGCAATATCCCTATTACATGTTTTTTTGACCGATCTACACAATAGGAATAGCTATCCTCTTTTTTCCCAAAACCCGTCAAAACGACCTAGAAAGATATGTCTTGAACCATGGAGTCAAAATGCGTGTCCGGAAAAAAGTTTCAACCCTAATGAACTCATCTATAAGTTTTTACAAAAATAGGAGTGGAGACTCATTTTGAGACATTATCATAACCTCACAGAACATAAATATGCACACAGCCATGAACAAAGGATGAGAATAAGCACCTCACATAATCCTACAATTTTGTTACAAGGATTCACAGCAACAACTCATGTAGTCATGTGCTTTTTTTTTAATTATATATTGCAAAAAAATGTGACACAAAGCCTTTCAGCATAGCATGGTGCATGTTAAACTAGACTACAACCTGACAAGACAACATTTTGAGGACTATAGAAACTGCTCAGCACTCAGTACATGCATTAAAGAATCATCCCCTAGGGGATGGCTCAATGGTGAAGAGTCAAAACACACACCTCTCTATGAGTTGTCATGGATTAGAATCCCATTGAGTCGGGTGAGGAGGGATCATGGGAAAATGGGGGAGGCTACTCCAATTGTGTAGCTCAGCTCATTGGGTTTTTCAATTCCATCAAATAAAAAAAAAAACCATATGGTCCCAAAATGAGTGTTATATTATACCTTTTAAGATCTTAGTTATCAATGAATGGCCAATGATATCCTTCTAATAAGTCAGTTGAAATACTACACTAACTCAGCTTATAATTTTTTTTAGCCAAAAATACAAGACCCTTGCTTTGGAATGGAAAATATTATAAATGGTTAATGAAAATTTCCGCATAGCATTAGTTCTCAAAGTAAAAGAAGACAGAAAAAAATTAACTTTAGACATAATAGCTATGGCTTGATAATATTTTGCAACAATTCTATGGAAAATATATCTTGCATAAAGTTATTTCACAATCCATAAAATATAATGCTGTGAAAATATATTAAGGGACACACGTAATCATAAACACAGGAAAAATATGGATTGAGAAAAATACCTTGCGCCTGAAGCGCTGTGGAGGCTCACGGTTCCTCCTCTTCTCGCGGGATCGAACCCTCACAACATGGGAGTGAATTGCGCAAGAAACACAGTACTGCACCTTGGCATATAGCTTGGGAAGTGTGTAAGCTACAAGAGTTCAAAAATCAAATTGTTACATAAATTATCAGCTAAGCATCAAACCACAAAAATGACTATAGAAAGTAAATATATATAAATCACTAACAGTCATAAACACAAGCTTCCTGGACGTCTCTAACAGCAGCTTGCTCAACGATGTTCCTCACCAGAAACCTCTTGATAGCCTTGTCCTGGTACACAATCATCGAAGAAAATACGGTCAATATTATAGCAATTTCTATGAAATATGAGAGCCAATCAATCAAACCTCTACCTAGCTTTGTCCTTTGCATAGATATTAACGAAAACACAATCAGAAACACTGCAATTTCTACGAAAAATAAAAGCAAATTAATCAAATCTGAGATTAAAAATACCTTGGGACAGCATTTTCCGCAGTTGGAGCAGCGGATGAACTTAACGTGTCCACGACCGTGCTTGTTCCGACCTCCATTTCTTCGCTTAAACGTCTACACAACGCGATACAGATTAATATTTCATCATAGATCGATTGTTCAAAAAAAGAAGGTAAAATTTAACTGAAAATAAGAGGATGGAGAGAGAACTAAGCCACGGAGAAGACGAAGATCTCACCATTTTCGGCGACCTGTGCTCTGGAGCTCAAGATCCGATTAGCTTCCAACTTTGCGAGTGTCTCTGTGTGCGGTGCTGAGGTTGCGGGAAGATAAAACGATGCTTTTATATGCCAAGCAATAGGATCCGTCGGATCAGACTCCCTCACTAGGTTATTAGGTTTCGCATTTTCTTTTGTTTTCACTTTTTTTTTTTTTTTAATGAATTGTTTTCACATATAAAAAAATCACCTTAAATTTTATGTTTGTAGAAGTTCACCTATAATGCTAAAAAATATTAAATAATAAATAATAACACTAATTTTGAGGTAGAGATAATGTTTATAATTTTCATTTTATTTTGAATTTTATATTTTTCATCGGCAAAAGATCAACTTTTGATATTTAATATAATCATCAAACACAACAAAATATTGTCCACCTAGATTGGAGTAGACAGAAATCTATAGTAAATATGCTATGAACATGAGACATATTGATGTCATCGCAATTTTGTGTAGGTTAAAAAGCGCGATTATTATAGTGTGTGGGTAAATCTTTGTGATGCAAATATATTGCATACTCGTTCGTGACTTGCTCGTTTCAAAGAATTATTTTTATTCTCAAATGTTGTTAACACTCCTTCACTTGTTAAAGTGTAAGATTATAAATGAACATTGTTCTCTGTTTTAGTCAGCGTTATAATTTCTTAGTTATCGCGGGTCAAATAAATTTCTAATTTCAAATTTTCATAAGAAATGAAAATGTAGTGGGCTTCCTTTATGTAGTGGACTAGCAATCAGGCCCATTAAATGGGCTGGAAGGAAAATCCAATTAGCTTAATGTACTTGATTAATGGGTCCCAAGTAAAACCCAATTAGCTTATTGTATTATATTTTCAATGTTGTAGCTGATAATTTTCTTTTTTAAATTTTGGGCTGTAAAGCCCAATTAAATTACAAAGTTACAAAAATAAATTCATACCCTACCTATACTCATACAAATAACAAACTACCGTACCGATAATGTCTTCACGGTGACTCGAACTCGAGACACTACGATACTTAAGTGGTAAGCTTACTATTTGGCCCACGGGGTGTTGGTGTAGCTGATAATTTTTGTATTGGAGTGTTGAAATGACCTATTTTGCTAAACATGTGATATGTAAATGATGTTTTACCCCCATTTAATGGTTACACCGACAACACCCCTACCAAACCTTTCAGTGGGGTACTCTTTCAATAGTCATCTCCAATTGAGACATTAGTTTTTTTTTCATTTTTTTCCCGTCTGAAGATGGCCTAATGTTACCCGACCAACTCTAAATTTAATTTTTCCGCAACTTTAGGTTAGAATGAAAAATGAGGTTGAAGTTAGTAGAAATGTAGTGACTCTTGGTGCACATACTAATGAGAAAATAAATTTGATTAGAATTGGTTGGTAGCTTTGTTTCATAAAAAAGTATAATCTAGTGTGATATGATATGAGATGACAAAAGAAGGGCATAGTATAGTAGTAGTAATAGTTGACTTAGCGCGAAAACCGGTAGTGTATATGGGCCTATAATTGTTTGATCATATCTTGTAGGCCTACGAGGGCTCAAGTTGAAAATAGACGTAGCTGTTTTTTCTTGTAATTTTTTGTCCCACATCGGCTACGGATCATAGTACTAGCTTGCTTCGCTATTATATAATTTGTGTTGACGTGCCTGGGTAAAATCACGCAGCCGTGTTTTGCACACAAAGCGAACTATTCTTTCGCCTTTTACTAAAGAATACCGTGTGTGCGAAACTCACAAGCGGCATACGCCTATTTTTGGAGAGGCTGTCTTTGCGGACAGCCTCCACTAATTATAAGTTCAAAATTGATAAATGTACTAAATTTTGTACAAGAAATTTTTTTGGTTCAAAATGATGAAATAGACTATGCTAACAAAAGTTAGCCGAGCCAGAACAAGTCTCATGTTAGATTCCAAATTGTCTAACTCTAGCAATTATGATGACAAAAATAAAACCAATAATGACAATAGCATTGCAACAAATGTTCATGATGATGATTAGTACAAATAAAGAAGCAGTGAAAGAATCACAAGGGAAGGTGGTGTTGGAGATGGAGATGGTGTGTAGGTGTATAAGGAGAATGTGGACTTGGAGAGGTAGGCATGACAAAAGATGGAGGGTTGCTATGGCCAAAATTGCCATTTTGACGATGATTCTGATGATGATGCGTCGGCGTCATTGGAGTCGCTGCATCCAATACGGAGCTTCTGCTCATTCTCGCCATCATTACGCTGCTTCGACCATATCTCGCGCCTCTCTGGTTTTTGTGAGGCCCTTTCTCAGCACATTTGAGCTCTGCTTCTCTCACTGCACTTGAGTACCTCCACCTCTTTATCCAGCAGCATCCAGTTGTGCCCGCTCTTGATATATAACTGCATTGCAACAATTATATCGCAATCTTATTTAAACTTGCGAATTGGATAAGTGTTATGTGATGGTATTCAATTCATCGTGCGGGCGTTAAGGGTTGTTGTCTCATGACCTTGAAATCTCGGGGTTTTATGAGAAATAGTTTGTATGTGAAAGTAATGAAAAGTTGCAACTTGCGAGAATCAGTTTTAGAATTTAAATTTTGTCGACGGAAAACCCACAACTCGGAGTGTATTTTTTCATGTTTGGGACGGACTGATTAGATTTGATAACTTTCAAATCAAGGACTAAACCCGCACGTTTTGTACACAAAAAAAAAAAACCAAAATTGATCTAAAACCAGAAAGTCGAAAGTCGAAACATTGTGGTTGAGGTTAGGTTATTTTTAACATGAATTTGAAAAATTACATGCCCTAAAACCCGAGTTGCTAGCTCTATTGGTCTGCCATTTTACTGATATTCAAATCAAATGAAGCTATTTACCGTTGGCTGAATCTTCTTCCAAGGCACTCAATGCACTTTCTTCCTTCTGTCATGTCTCCCATGCCTATGGCCACACAGTTCCTGCAGTACACTCTTCCGCAAACCTGCACAATATTTAACCAATCACTCTAATTGAGAACTGAAAATTCGTGCATGCGTTTGTACGTGTTACATTGAACTCAATTATTAAAACATAACACGTGTTACTAAATAAACTAGATTGATTCTACAAAACCTAAAAGAACGATATAATTGAAAATCACATGTTAAGATTCCAAATTGTCAGCTACAATATCTATATCATTTTATAAAACTAATCCGAACAATCTGATACTACGTACTAGAAACATACCAGACACCGGTGTTTGAATACGTATATGTAGGCACTGCAGATGGTGCAAATATTCGAGTGAGGAATCCCGGGTCGCCAATGTCCACCATCTCCTCCATTTTTATGCATATCTGAACTCAGGCTCACACCATTGACACTATCTTCATGACCCATATTATGCCTCATCTCCATGCCCATGGAATGAGTATTTGGTTTTGCACTTTCATGAATGCGATGAACATTTCTATTCCTTCCAATTCCATGACCAGCATAATCACGTTGAGCATGATGTTGATGTTGATGTTGTTGATGATGATCATCCCTATATGAATTGTTGACCTTGCCGTGCACGTCTTTGTTCGAAGACAAATCTAGAGTTTTTGTTTTGTGTGAGTAAACTACAAAAAAAAACTATTTTTTATCAAACTATTGCAAAAGTAGAAATTTAAATATTATGGGCAACAGGGATTTAAAATTTTGTGGGGGCGTATGCCTCCACTAATTCTTACTGGATTTGTTTATGTCTCCGTCCACGATTTTATAAGTAACTATTGACGTTGTTTGATCACTATGATGAAACTGACGATGACGATCATGATGATTTTGATGTTGACTAGTCACGCTTGCTAAGCTTTTACTAAAATCAAGACTAGGCAGTTTGTTCAAAGACGAGATTGAGCCTTGCTTTGTGATTTTGGCGTCAGGAATGCTTTTCCTTACTTCTGCAAAATCTTGAAACGTGAGGTTCACAGACTCATCAGGTACTCCGAGATACAATTCTTCTAGCTCTTTTCTCGCCTTCTCCAACGTCCTCTCGGAATCCCCCATTACAAAAGAGGAGAATTTTACAGAACTTGTTAGATTGGTATGAGAAATAGGTGAGAGATAGAGATGTTTATTAGGTTCCATTTGAAATAAAGACAATGGGAAGAGGCCAAATTACAAGGCCGGTCTTAGAATTTATGCAAAAATTGCAGCTCCTTCATTGACAGGTATTAGTGATTTGTACAAGTGATTATATATCAAAAATTTATTTGTTTGTAGCTAATGGCTATGGAATATTAGTGAATAATTTGAACAATGTGACCAATAATATTGATTAGCCAAGTCAAGCCCAAGTTTGTACCAGGAGTTCTAAACTTGGGTATTATCAACCTTAAAAAGAATGAGACAAGAATCTCTAGCCGGACACAAAAAAAAAAAGGAATCCATTACTGTTTTGGTCAACATTTTATATATACTTGGTGGAAAGAATCAATTGATACCTACCTGAGAGGACATTACTCGGTTTCTTAGAGCGTGTTTTGTAACACTACTCGAAAATATGAAACTGTCTCCGAACGATTTTAAGAAGTTAGATGTATTTGCTGACAAAAATTATTAGGGGAAATTGATGCAAGAAAATTTTAAAGTTGTTAGAAGAGCAATGGAAGTAATAGCGGATTGAAAACTTGCGACAGTCGTAATAAGAGAAATATTGCTTTACAGACAATGTGGTTTTTTTAGAGCGAAAGAAATCAAATTAATATCATAAGTTAATGAGATTTTGAGGCAACAACTCGCCCACACAAACGGGTGAATTACATGGCGATCAACTAGACTTATAAACAAAAATGGACAATGTAGTCAGTAACTTGATAAGCCTCTTGTAAATTAAAATCAAGATGAAAATATCAAACAACTTGATTTTTTTTTTCTATAGTCCAAAATCAAATAACACCACAGTTTTGAAGATAAAAAAAATGAAATAGTATCAGCATCAAACTTAAGAACTTAAAAAAAATTCTTGAATGCTTAAATTTTGGAAATAATTGTCTAGAAAAAATAATAATGTCAAACCACTTAACCGAATTGTTTGCATAAAAATTCTATAAGACCATATGAACAATAATCATGTTTTTGATCTGAATCACTTGTAACACTTATAATAAGTTAATCTCAAACATTATCTAAAGTTCATCGTTTTCACACACCCGACACTTTTCAGCATCAACCAACTTTATAAGAATTAAGACACCAATGTCATTTCCTATAGCCTGTAAAGCTTGATCAATTTGAAGTGCATTAGACTTGATCATATGCTCTTTCCAACCATACCCCACAACCAATCTAAAGACCTCGCAAAACGAGCACGCTTAAATACTCGTTTGAGACTCGAATGCGAAGAAAGAGAAGAAAAAAAGTGATTTAATTTTATTTAATTTTATTTCTGGTCTCATTTTGTTCAATAGACGTTTCTTCTACGAATTACCACACAGGCATTAAATAGATAGCTATTAATAATCACAGAAAAAATGAAACTGAAAAAATTATTTTGGTAATTGAAATCAAACTACAAACATCAAAGAATGGCCTCGTGGTTGTTTAGCAACTTTGGATTCAGCAACTACCAAACACAGTGACAAAGTGAAAGGTACGTTTTGTTTTCCCAAAATAAAAGGAGCAAATAACATACAAAAATTAGTGTTAGTAAATTTTTGATGTCTTGTTTATATGCGAAAGAAAAAAAAAAACTTTCAGCCAATAAATCATGTTCAATTAGATTATGTCACATAAGGTATTTACACTCATAACCGTCTCAACGCCCCGCCCAAATCTATGTTTTTTTTTTTGGTTAAATCATGGAGTTCTTAAGCAGGCTCGCACCTTCACGATAGACACCTTTAAACCTTTTGATCATACACAGACCAATTTTCATTCGAAGCGAGGACATAAGTTAAGGTTTAAGCCTCTTCTCAAGAGTGTGTTGAATGGAAATTAAATGCAAACGCTCTTCCCACTCACGCAGGTGTGTGTTAGCTGAGATTCCTTACGCTCGTATTAATTTTATTGTATATTTTGTTGTTAGGGGATTTTTGTATTACATTTGTTATAGGAAACTGCTAGTGCCCACTCCTTGTATATTCTAATGATTTATTTATTTTATTCTGTTTCAGGACAAGTTCCATGAAAAGGAGCAAGTCAGGCTTTTCTGCTTTAGATTGCGCAATACAAGTTCCAAACTGCAAGTAAATAGACAAATTAAAACAAAAAAAGCTCTGCACCTTTACTCATTAGCCATACAAAATATAGAAAAAAACATTTAGATATGAATTTGTGCTCATTTAAAATTTAATATATAAAAAATCAATCAGTTTATTGTGACATGATATTCGATCAGTTTTGCATTATATTGAATTTTTCTTTTTAAAAATCGATCGAATCATATTGAATTAGATCATATCGGACAATCAGTTTATTTTATACATAAAAATTTAATTTTATCCGGTCTGATGCGCTGTCACCAATAAGATGATAAAATACATAATCAAATCAACCACATGCAAAAACATACATGCAAAAAAATCCTTTAATCTTTTCCCTCCATTTTGCTTATAAAAAGCCTCCCAAAACCCCAAACCCAAACCACCAACCTCTTTTCCAATCCAATCAAACATGGATCTCCTCTTCCTAGAGACGTCCCTAAAAGCTTTCTTCGTCGCCATCGTCGTCGCCATTTCCGTCTCCAAGCTCCGCGGCAAGCGCTTCAAGCTCCCTCCGAGCCCCACTCCGGTCCCCATTGTCGGAAACTGGCTCCAAGTCGGCGACGACATCAACCACCAGACCCTCACCGACCTCGCCAAGCGGTTCGGCGAGATCTTCCTCCTACGCATGGGCCAGCGCAACGTCGTCACTGTCTCGTCGCCGGAGCTCGCGAAAGAGGTGCTCCTCACGCAGGGCATCGAGTTCGGGTCCAGAGCTCGAAACATCGTCTTCGACATCTTCACGAGCAAAGGCCAGGACATGGCGTTCACCGTCTACGGCGAGCACTGGCGGAAGATGCGGCGGATCATGACTGTCCCTTTCTTCACCAATAAGGTGGAGAGAAATGGAGGCACATGCCCCTGCTCAATTTTTTTAATTATTTAAAAATGTCGCTAATTTTTACCGAATTTTAATAGTAGTCCTAATATATTTCACATTTACCTCGATTAAGTTTTTAAAATTTTCATCGTTGCTCTTGTTAAAAATTACTTTTGTAAGTATTTGAACCGGTGACTCATTTCATAAACGACTAAACATTCTGTATCCGTCCAGCAGGTGATCCAGCAGTACCGCCACGTGTGGGAGGCGGAGGCGGCGAGCGTGGTGGAGGACGTGAGGAAGGATCCGGAAGCTTCCACGAAGGGGACGGTGCTGAGGAGGCGGTTGCAGCTGATGATCTACAACAACATGTACAAGATCATGTTCGATAGAAGGTTCGAGAGCGTGGACGATCCATTGTTCGTGAGGCTCAAGGAGTTGAATTCGGAGAGGAGCAGATTATCGCAGAGCTTCGAGTACAATTACGGCGATTTCATTCCGGTTTTGAGGCCGTTCTTGAGAGGTTATTTGAAGCATTGCCAGGAACTTAAGGACAAGAGGTTGCAGTTCTTTAAGGACTACTTTGTGGTTGAGAGGAAGTAAGTGATTATTGATCAATTAACACTAATTTGTACTTATTTAGTACTTAATTAAGTCTACAGTTTGTTAAATAATTAATTTTAATGAATTTAATTGATGCAGGATGTTAACGAGCACAAAGCCTACTGGCAGTGAAGGATTGAAATGTGGCATTGATCATATTTTGGAAGCTCAACAGAAAGGAGAGATCAATGAGGACAATGTTCTCCTCATTGTTGAGAACATCAATGTTGCAGGTAATGTTTAGTCATTTGAATAGGGAAAATACCCAATTTAAGCACTTAATTTTTGTGTTTGGACCCTCCTAAGATTTATCCTAAACCTAAAATAGTTCCCAAACTTTCAAGTGTATACCCGGTTTGGTCAATAATGTTTTGTATAAGCTCCAATAAGCGTAGAGTTGGCAACAAGTTACCCAACCCGCCAGTACCCGAAATCCAACCTGTTTCAGCTTTGCATTTATTAACCCCAAAAAAGGGTCATGTTTACCCGCAAAAAAATAATGTGTTTTATTCCTGAAACTTGACCATCCCCAAAATCTTATAGGGTCAGGTCAAGGTCCGGGTTCATCAATTTGAACCCGACCCAATCCTAATTTTTGTCACCTCTGCTAGTAGCAATGGCCATGCATTTTAGGTCCTTATTAGAAAGTTTACTGACTATTTCGGTTAAGAAAATGTTCGGAGATTAAATTGAGACCAAAGAACCAAATTGAGTTCAAACGTGTTTTGTGTTAAAAAATAATAATAATAATAAATTGAGTTTAAACACAAAAATTTAAGAACCAAATGAAAATTTATTTATTTGAACGAGACATATCGAATGATTTTTGATTTTATATGGTGTACATCTAATTAAATCGTGAGTCCAATGCAACAGCTCTTGAGACAACCCTGTGGACAATGGAGTGGGCACTTGCCGAGCTAATCAACCACCCTGAAATCCAAAAGAAACTGAGACAAGAACTGGACACAAAGCTAGGACAAGCTCAAGTCACCGAACAAGACACCTACAAGCTCCCATCCCCCCAAGCGGTGGTCAAGGAGCCCCTCCGCCTCCGGATGACCATCCCTCTCCTCACCACCCACATGAACCTCCGCGACGCCAAGCTCGGCGGCTACGACATTCCGGCGGAGACCCGAGTCCTCGTCAACGCCTGGTGGCTCGCCAACAACCCCTCCCTCTGGAAGAATCCAGAACAGTTCCGGCCCGAGAGGTTCTTGGAAGAAGAGTCTAATGTCGAAGCCAACGGAAATGACTTCAAGTACGTTCCGTTCGGCGTCGGCCGGAGGAGCTGTCCGGGGATTATTCTGGCGTTGCCGATTCTGGGGATTGTGATTGGGCGTTTGGTTCAGAACTTCGAGCTCTTGCAGCCGCCGGGGGAGGACAAGATCGATACGTCGGAGAAGAGAGGACAGTTCAGCTACACTATAATGAAGCACGCTACTATCGTTGCGAAGCCGAGGTCGTTTTAGGTTCCGATGATGCCTGTTTTTTGCGTTTTATGGAGTTGATGTTGTGTTTTTTTTTATCTTTGTTATGATTGTGGACTTTGGGTTGTCAAAATAATAATTGTTATTATAAAGATGAATAAAATAATGTTGGTTTTAAGAACGTGTTGATACAAATTTGCTTAAACTCATATTTTATTCGTGTCATGTCATGTATTATGCCTCAAATTGTTAATCATATCGTCTTCTTCTATATCGCCTTCCTCTCCATCACCGCTTATATTTTGGTTCTTAGATTTTTTTAATCCAAAATAATTCATGAATTTTGTGTTTGGAACTAATTTGGTCAATGACTTTTTTATCTATACCTAAAATGATATTTGAATTTTTGTATTTCGATCCAATTTGATGACTGAACATTCAAATATTGATCCCAAATTGGCCCTTAACCCAGAGTTTATATCAAAAGTGTAGAAAACAAAATGGGTCAAAATGAGTCGAATCAAGAAAGTTAAGTTACTAAATTGAACTGAAACACGAAAAATTCATGAAAATAATGACACTTTTGACTTTTAGAGTGTTCTCTTCTCTTCTGTCTCTTACCGAACATCGAACTCATGACTGGGCGCCTTTATACTCAAAGCCGCAAAAGCCAAGAGGAGTTGGTGACCTTAAAGTTATGGAATTGAAAATTCAAATTAGGCCAAAAATATAGTGGGCCTAAACCCAACAAATTAGTTTGACTTTAACATGTCTGCTTGCTGACCCATATCATTTGGGGGCTGGAATGAAAATTTTATTTAAATACAAGTGTTTATCTTATTAAATTTAAGTACTTTAAACTTGTTTAATAGTAGCACTGTTGAGGGGGCATTTGTTTATTTGTTTTTTGTTTTTTTTTTGACTTTTTTCATGAATATCTGGATCCAAGTATGTGTTCATCATGAACATGTCACTGTGTACTTATTGCCTTTGACATTGTTAATGCTAGTGCCAAAACTCAATTCTTATCTTCAAAAGTAACATTAAAGGCCGGCAATTCAATGTATGAGATTTATGATGTATTTCTGTATTAGTTACAATTAGTTAAACACGTGAAACAATCTATCTTGCATTAAATTAAAAATAGATATAATGATTCAAAATATGCAAGTTGAATTGTCCATCCTGTTTCAATTTTAGGTTGTTCTTGTGGTAGGAAGAGTTCGAAGTTTTAAACTAAACGTCCAAACGGAGAGTTGAGATATAGTATCACTGCAAGAATTGCGATCTATGAGACAATTAGTATGATTCATATTAATAAATTTTGTCTCTTTGAAGTAAATAATAACTTTTGTAAAGAGAAAAAAAATGCAAACTACCTTTCATGAAAGTAAAAAATTTCAAGCTATCTTTAGTTAGTAGATGGTATGAACTAAAGTCATATTTCTTGTAGTGATGCCACCATGTGTTGACCAAGATTTGGATATTTGAATAATTATTTCTAATGTATTGATTATTTATGTTACAAAACTACGTATCACCAGATTTGTAGTTGTTACATGCATTAATATATAAGCATACTTATATTTATTATTATTGAATTTTCAGTACACATGTAGCGCACAACATAAACTGATTCATAACAAGGTTAAAATCAAACCGTCCCACAATTGAAGCACCCTCACAATAAACAAACACACAATTAAACTGATCTTGGCTTCATAACGATGGTAGAGTGCTTCAAAATGTGCAAGCTGAATTGTCCTCCCTTCTCTGTTGTGTCAATCTTGGTTTGGCCTGGTGGTGCGAACATCTCAAAGTTTTGAACCAAGCGTCCAATTGTAATTCCTAGAATTGGCAATGCCAGGATGATTCCAGGGCAACTCCTCCTACCGGCACCAAATGGAAGGTACTTGAAGTCATTTCCGTTTGCTTCAACTTTAGACTCCTCTTCCAAGAACCTCTCTGGTCGAAACTCTTGTGGGTCCTTCCAGTGGGCCGGGTTATTTGCTAGCCACCACGCATTTACCAAGATTTTGCTCTCCGCCGGAATGTCGTAGCCGCCGAGCTTCGCCTCCTGAAGGTTCATGTGTGGGACTAGGAGAGGAATAGCCATCCGGAGCCGGAGGGTTTCTTTGACCACTGCTTGAAGGTATGGGAGCTTGTAGGTGTCCGGTTCAGTGACTTGAACCCCCGGTCCGAGCTTTGTGTCCAATTCTTCTCTCAATTTTCTCTGAATTTCAGGGTGGTTCACTAGCTCCGCAATTCCCCACTCAATTGACCATAGTGTTGTCTCAATTGCTGTTTCAATATTAGACGCAAAATTAGCATATTTTTGTATTGAGTTTTGTTTTTATTAGGCAACACAATTCAGATGCAAATACAAATTTCACATTTTATAAATAACCAAAACCAATTAAATGCTAAAAAAAAATAACCAAAACCAATTAATATGTTTTAATAATTAATTCCTGAAATTTTTAACAATATTTTTTTTGTCTAAACCATGAGGTTCTTAAGCAGGCTTGCACACTTGCGGTTGGCACCTTTAACCCGTTTTAGCACACTCAGACTAATCCTCATTCGAGCCGGATAGGACCACAAGGGCGGCAAAGCTATCCCTACTAAGTTTTAACGCAGCTGCATTCCCTAGAACGTAAACTCGAAACCTCAGATTAAGCTGGAACAACTCATTACCAGTTGACCCACACGCTTGTGGCAGAGATAACAATATGTCACTACTAGTAAATTTTGTTCTTTTTTTTTTTTTTTTTTTTTTGCAGCCTATCAGTATCAGTGTCTCTGTATCTGGTAGTTGCAAAATCTAAGGTTGCTTAGCAAGCCACGAGGCCAATCTTTAATGTTTGTTGTTTGGTTTCAACTACCACATTAAGTACACAGTTTTTCAGAAATATTTAATAGCTTCTACCTATTTAGCACTTCAATGTAATGAAAGTTTGCATTACCTGCAACATTGATGTTCTCAACGATGTACAGTACATTGTCTTCGTTGATCTCTCCTTTTTGCTGCGCATCCAGAATATGGTCAATCGCACACTTCAAGCCTTCGCTGCCTGTAGGCTTGGTGCTAGACATTTTCCTAATAAATTTAATAAAATCGAATTAGATTAACTTTTAAGCTAAGTCGGTTAAAATTAACCAAACTCGAAACGATAAGAAGACATTACAATACTCAAACACGGGTTAATTAAAATCAATAAAACCACGCGTGTATTTTTTATCCAATCTATTTAAGGTTATACTCAACTCGACCTGTAATATTTTAAAACATTATTTTTGCGACAGAAATAAAAATAATTAATTCAGAATTTACTTACTTCCTCTCATCCACGAAATAGTCCTTGAAAAGCTGCAACCTATTCTCTTTGACCTGTTTACAGAGTTTCAAATAGCCTCTCAAAAACGGCCTCAAAACGGGAATGAAATCGCCATAGTTGTACTCGAAGCTCTGCGCCAATCTGCTCCTCTCTCCGTTCAAAGCCTTGAGCTTCAAGAACAATGGATCGTCCATGCTCTCGAACCTTCGATCGAACATGATCCTGTACATGTTGTTGTACATCAGCAGCTGCAACCGCCTCCTCAGCACGATCCCGTTCGTGGAAGCTGCCGGATCCTTCTTCACGTCCTCCACCACGCTCGCCGCCTCCGCCTCGAACCCGTGGCGGTACTGCTGGACCACCTTGTTGGTGAAGAACGGCACGGTCATGATCCGCCGCATCTTCCGCCAGTGCTCGCCGTAGACGGTGAACACCATGTCCTGGCCTTTCCCGGTGAAGATGTCGAAGACGACGTTGCGAGTCCTGGATCCGAATTCCACGCCTTGCGTGTGGAGCACCTCCTTGGCGTGCTCAGGGGACGAGACCACTACGAGGTTGCGTTGGCCCATCCGGAGGAGGAGGATGTCGCCGAAGCGCTTGGCGAGGTCGGTGAGGTTGCGGTGGGTGGGGGCATCGCAGACTTGGAGCCAATTGCCGAAAACGGGGACCGGGATGGGTCCCGGAGGGAGCTTGAAGAGCTTGCCGCGGAGCTTGGAGATGGAAATGGCGACGACGGCGGCGACGAAGAGAGCCAATAGAGACTTCTCCAGGAGGAGGAGATCCATATTGGAGTGAGTGAATTAGGTGAGTATGGTGAAGTGTCGCGGAGAGAGCAATATAGAAGGAGAGGGAGGATGAGGTAGGTGGTTTGTGTTTGGTGTAATGGTGTTGGCTCTGCCTCAGGTGGTGGGTGGCACGATGGGTGTATGTGTCATTTGGGCTTTTTATAAGCCGAGCTTGGGAGGAAAAAGAAGTTTTTATTTTATTTTTTAATATTTGTATTTCAGATGTGAATAATTAGTACCTAAGAGATGGTAGACATGTTTTTTTTTATTACTTTTTTCTTAAAGGATTTTATTATTATTATTTTTTTTTTTTTTGACCAAAAACGAAATAACTTTCATTTCAAGAAAGACAAATCAGACAGGGTACATGAAAAAAAAAAAACAAAGCCTATCTAATAAAACAGTAAACAACTACTAGAACAACTAAAGCCGACCTAAAAAATGAAAAAGTATGAAACCCCTAGCCAAACATCTCCAAGACAATGCAGAAAAAATCTTTGAAGCTAAGAGGGGACCTCGAAAAAGTGTTTTACATTTCTATTTTCAGATAAATTAAAAAAGAAAGGTTGGTCTTTTATTTTATTTTTTATGAAAAAAATTTAACTAAATTAGTTAATAATATAATTTTACTTTAATTTGTTCAATATGAACTGGTAAAACTCAAATGAAATTAACTTATCTATTACAATCTCAATCACGCAAAGAAAAATGATTATGTAAATATTTACATCAATTTGTGTTTATTCAAAAATATTATATTCTTTATAATAGTAATCTTTAAGTGAAAAATTAAGAGAGAACTAAAATCGAGTATGTACTAATTTTATCAATTTACTAAATACCGTATCATCATTGAAAATATACTTTCTTTATTGAAGAACTAAATCTACAATGATGAAACCATATACATTTTTATTTTTTCTAAAAGAACAAATCAAAAAAATTTCTTCTATGCTTGGATCATTAAATCTACACCCTATTAAAATTGTACGTCCAACGGTAGTCTTTTGATGGAAAGTGTTGGCCTGTTGGGTGAGGATGTGGTGTTGGTGGGACTGATTTAACGGCGTTAGATAACGGCCCTTGGTCGTAGTTGAATCATATGATAGCGGGCGGTAGTAGGTAAGGTGAGCGGGTTGGTGAGAATCGTGAATGATCCAAAAATGTCAACTTCGGTTTCTCTATCAATCATCTTCATGCATGTGCGGTCCCATGGCCCACACACCAACTCTCACTGTTAGATTCTCGACACGTAATCATGTTTTGTATTGACTTTGATTTAGACGATTTTTACCGTGGGGGTTGCTGCAGTGGATTAGTTATTGAGCAGCGGCGAATATTATTTATGGGTTATATTTGGACCAACCATGAATAAAAAATGTATCAACCAACCATAAATAAAATACCAAATTGGTCCATATAATATAAAATTATAATATAGTTTAGAGTGATTGAAATTTTTACCTACCACATCCATGAACCCTTCTTCGTTCACTTTGTTGATTAATTGAGTGGGATATTCATATTTTAAAC
>JAYMTA010001015.1:0-22348 GCA_036897625.1 Pelargonium cotyledonis
ATTGTGACAAAAATCATATTTGCTTTTTAAAAGGTGTATTTGTGACGAAAATTTCTGCCATAGACACACATTTGTGACAACCCAAAAAAAAAACATAAATATTCTATCACAGATTCGTCACACAGTACATTTTGTGACTGAAATTCGCAGAATTGTGACATGAATTTTCGTCATACATCGCGAATTTTTTTGTAGTGAATATTCACTTACTCACAAATTAAATTTCAAAAAAATATATAATTTTTTAAACTCGTATTTACATATGTACTGTTTAAACAATTTAATGCACATATGTGAAATTTGTATTGTCATTAATTTATTTTTAGTATTTTATTGTTGCAATATATTAATGTACAATTTAATCTTAATTTTTTTTATACAAAAATATAGTTATGAAGGGTAAAATATAAGTATATACAAGAGTATTTTAGTAAATTTTAGTTTTAAATTTCATTCCTACATAAGTTGGAATGACCATTCCTTAGGTTTTGAGAATGAATGATTTTTAAGGAAAAGCTGGAATGGGCTCTCCTCATGAAATGGACTTTCTAGCTATTCCTGCTTCTACCAAACATGAGAATGAAATGAAAATGCTGGAATGAGCTTTTCATAGCTTTTCATTCCATCTCATTCTTGCATACCAAACATAGTCTTAGGGAATTGTTTTGAAACAAGCTAATTGGATTGAGAAAAGGTTATGCTATGGACGACTTGTACTGGAAAGTTTGAAGTTTGAACATAATTACCGTAAGAAAATGCAAAAGCTAAGTAATTGTAAATAATAATCTCAACTAAAAGATTAAACTAGCAATTGAAGACTTAAAACTAATATTATACTTTTTACATTGTCGCTTTGCACATGACATATACACAAATCCACCTCTTGCCTGGGTGTGTTGACTGAAGTGAAGGGAACAATTGATATCAATGAATTGAACAATATCTTCTTGGGCCTTTTTATCTTTATCAGCAAAAGTACTATATTATTAAAATTTCCAAGGAGGAAATAACAATACAAGTATATACTCAAAGATGAGCTTAAGAGCTCCATTGAAAGAAGAAAAAACTTGTTAAACATTGAGAACATAAAAACCACCTAGAAAAAAACCATGAGAAATTATGTGAAAAAATGAATTGAATGAGAAGAGGCATATGAGCTTTCTTGATCCAAAGATTCATGGAAGCAATCAACGGAGCAACCGAGATGCTACAATGAAAGCCAAACAGTGGGGCATGAATTTCCAACGAGCCCGGACTCTTAATTCATCTCTTTTAACTCGACAAGGATGAGGTCCTCCGATCCTGGGCAATCCAAACCAAGTGTTTTGCAAATTTCCAATGTGCGGGTGAGGCAACATTGACGCAATCTTGGAGGCAACATTTAGAGAGTTGAAGCTTCCAAATCATTGGGAATGTCGATACCATCTTTAATCTGATGCTATGAATCTTTCTATTTTGCTAAGCTGTTTGTTTATTGCATTTGCATGAGCCCTAAATAAATAATATGTGTTACAATTATATATTTCTCATCCTCCCTGCACGTTTGCCTTCAAATACTCTTATGATGTTGCTTTTATTTTTCTCTTTCAACTGAAACACTTTATAATATATACTTATAAAAATGCGTTGTCATAATAGAAAATGGGATGTTTCTACACCTAATTCAACTGCAACTCATTCATATATGTACACCAAACATCTGTCTGTCACAATCACAACTCTCTCTATGCCCAAAGCCAGCTATGAGCTTACAAAGAGCTACATCTTTTTATTTTTATTTATAATTAATTATAAGAAGAAAAAAAAGGAGTACGAAAAATTGACAAAGTGAAATAAAATTGTTTTATTAACTTCATCCGAACAAGAAAAGGAAGGCATAAGAAGATTTTGGAGTTAAATCCAAAGAAAAGATTGTTCAATCGAATCAACCATGGAACTTCATAATTATATGTCACAATAAAAAGTCCATTGCAATCATTTGATCAAACCATTAAAGTAAAAGATAAAGAATGAAAGAAAAAAGAAAAAAAGAAAAAGGAGAAATTCTTGCCCTCAACATTGTCAACAATCAACATTAATCATTAGTTAGTGCAATTGTTGCACCAACACAAATCCATACACTCACTATCCATATTAATGCATTGTCAATTAAGGGTCTGTCCTTTTTGCTCAATCACTTCAATCTCCCATTCCTTCTTTTTCTTTTCTACACTTTAATTTTCTATTTATCATATAAGATTTAATAAATTACTTTCATTATTATTAATTCATTTCTATAATTTAGATAGCATAGTTATGTTATAAAAATACACGATGACAAATGAAAAAAAAGTCAAAATTATATAAAATTATTATTCTTATTTTTCCTCAATACTTTTACATGTACGAATGAATATAAGAAAATTGCAAAACATTGCAACATGAAAGACTCTATTTTATTTAGATGCGAGAGTTAGAGCATGCAAGGATTGGAGTGCTAGCCAACGATGGACCGCGTCAACGAGACTATGCAAGCATTGATCTTGGTAGAAATTACGGAGAAGGTTAGGGCATTTATTTGTTATACGACTATTAACTTGTCATCTAATGCATTATTGGAGACTCATAGGGTTACCTATCAAATGACATCCCATTTTTTTTGTGTAGTCGTGTTGAAGCATTAATGACCATGGGACAAGCAGTTTAGGGATGATGCGAGTAAGACAGTGAGGATGCCCCTCCAACACACTTCAGACCTCCTATAACCAGTTGCAATGGAGAGGGAGATGTAGGTTGGTCTCAAAGTTTGACTAATAAATAGGACAAACACAATGAAAAATTTGATACTTGGGCCTTTGGTCTCGAGAAAACACTTTGTAGGAAACACAATCGAGTACTGCCAACCACGAGAGAGTATGAAGTTAGGTAGCACATGCGATTTCCATATTGATTCTCATCTACGAAGTTTCCAATTTCCTCACCAACTTTACCCGTAGCAAAGCCATATGGGAGGCCCCTTATTTGTATCCAAACGTTGAGATGGAATAACTCGGTCATAATTGGTACATCCCCTGTTTACAACAACTTAAAAATTAGAACACACGCGATTGCTGAACCTCCACGGTCCACTCTTCAAATTGTATATCTTCTATATCCATAAATGATGTAGTCAATACTAGTATAGAACTAACTAATTAAACCTAAGCAACAAAGAAGTAGTAATTAATGAGTATTCAAATAATTACATAAAAGTTAATTAGGATACTTTATCCTAATCCAAAACACACTTGTTGGTTGTTAATGTTACAAAACAAAGGTAGTGTTATATAGGGAACATCTAAACTGAGGAGGGAAATGAAAATAAGTAAATAAAAATGGCATAAAAATTAAAAAGACATGAAAGCAAAAAGGAAAATAATATAAAATAGAATAGGGACATGGGAGCAATAAAGTTGTCACTGCTCCCTTAAATCGCGGGAACCGCTGAGGCTTTGGTAAGTAACAACTGGACATTAACACTTAACTTCACCGTCACAATTCACACCAACACAATGAGCTGGCAAAACGGACCCGGCCCGCTGATTCCCAAAATCTAACCCGTTTTTCTAACCCATTTATGAACTTGAAAAATTAGACCGGGTCCAAATTAAGTATAAATATACTCATAAAAACAACATAATTCAGTTGACCTAAAAAGTCAGGTTAGAATTCATCGACCGAAATCCAACCAGATCCTTTTATCACTTTTATCAACGCAACACAATCATGACAAAAGCTGACGCTTTTACTAATTAACACCAAATGTTACCATTATTTTACTTTTCCTTTTTCATTTTCTGAAAATAAAATATTTGGTGTGTGTGTTATAGTAGTAAAATAAATAAATAAATAACTTGGAAATGAACCGTTGTTTCCAACTCCAATTCCAAGGTATTTATAATGTCACGGAGAAAATGAGAAAACGCCTGAAAAAAATTGAAGCCTCAGCTCCTATAAGGTGTATATATATACATATATATATGTGTGTGTGTCATTAAATTGTTGCAATTTTTTCCTTTTCAATAAATAAATTTCCGATTAATGGCGATTTAATTTCAATTATATTTGCCCGTTTGACATTTAATTTTTCCAAAAATATCAGCTGTGCGTCTTCCCTGAATCGCTGTCTTTGACGGTAGACACAGTCCAGATCTTCCATCTCTCAGACCATAGCTTAATTCTGTGACCAGGTCAGTCATCAATCTGCTGAGATTTTTTGATTTTTTCAACTCTATGTATGCGTTACTGGAATTTTGATCTTTCAGTTTGTTTTTCATCTTGTTGTAGCCGACGCTGCTCGTGAAATTGAGCTTTGAAGGTGTGAAAATGGGGGTCGTGTCGAGGAAGGTGGTGCCCGCCTGCGGTAACCTCTGTTTCATGTGCCCTTCGTTGCGAGCAAGGTCGCGCCAGCCAGTCAAACGCTACAAGAAGATGCTTGCTGAAATTCTCCCTCGCAATCAGGTTGCTGCTTTTCCAATCCTTTTATTTTTCTTTTTCTTTGCTATGTTTGGTTTCCACTAGCAGCTATTGGAGTTCAATTTTTCCTTTTTATAGCATTATTTTTTGTAATTTAGTGCTGCTCAACTAGATCCGTAGTTTGCTACAATGGGATTAGCTCACTGCTATATTATCTATACTTGTCCCCCAAACACAGATATTTATTTGATGCACTTTTTACAGCTGCTATGTTACCCTAGTTTGTTGTCCAGTGAAGTTGTGATCTTAGATTTGGTGTATGAATGGATGTGGAGAAGAGATAAACCGAAAGCCGTAGGCCTAATGAAAATAGCAAGTAAATACCTCAATCTCACTAGTGCCATAAATAAAATTTTCTACCAAAAATGTCAATGAGGATCTTCTTATTCATTGCTACATGCTCTATAACTAAAAGGGAGTTAAGCACTAGTTTCCAAACCATCTGGAAGGTTACAAATCTGTCGTAAAGCCGACAAATTGCAATTTTCTTGATAAAGAAACTTAATCTAATTTCTTGTATGCTTACTAATTGTGTTTTGCAGGATGTTGAACCAAATGAGAGGAAAATTGGGAAGCTTTGTGAATATGCCTCAAAGAATCCCTTACGAATTCCCGAGGCAAGATTTTCTTTCGTCTATCAAAAGACCATGTTCTCAGAACTTTTATGCTGATACGTAGTTTCCAACTTATTGTATTTTCTATGATGAATGTTGATGAAAATATATTTATTTAGTGCACGATCTTTTTAGTTGACATTTACATCTTCACCTATCTATCCATTTCTATGAAGATTTAGGATTGCTAAATGTTGGGTATGAATCGATGTGACTTTTTTTTATTACACTTCTACACTGATTTTCAACTACCGGAGTAGTTTTATTTTTGTACCTCATGTGTTTTCAGTGGTTAAATTTTAGCCCAGGTAGAAATCATGATGAACTTTGATTTTCCGATGTAATTATTTTCATTCCCTTTTATGTTTAATAAGCTCCAGATGTGGTTGAACTGTGGAATAATGAACGTATCTTGTGGCTCAATTGGAAGAAAAATATCTTCGATTTTAAAATTTTATCAAGTTTCCAAATTACGCCAGGTCTATTAATTTTGCAAGAAAATGGTATTGTATTCCAATTTCACATGATCCAATATTTCATTTGTACAGATCACTGAGCTTCTAGAGCAAAGATGTTACAAGGATTTGCGGAATGAGCACTTTGGATCTGCAAAAGTTGTTTTGTCTATCTATAGGAATTTGATATCATCATGTAAGGAGCAGATGTAAGTTCTTATTTGATTTTCTTTTAATCTTGTAATTGTTTGAGCCTTTCAGGGGTTTTCTTCTATACAGTTTCCATTCAAGACGCAAATGTGATATCAAGATGACTTATAATTGTAATTTTAGAAATAGACCGGGTATACGTACTATCATTATTGAACCTCTAAATGGTGAGATTACGACTATTGTAAACTCAGTGTAATTCATGACAGCTTTAATTTCAACTAGTTGTGTACTGGCTTCCTGAATTATTCTCTATTCCAAAATTTTCAAATCCATAGCACTCAGTACGTCCCTTGCTATCATGTTCCCGCTCCATTTATTTACCCATTCTACAATTTATGAAGATCTAATGTTGAAAATTGCCCCTGGTGACACAGGATGGTGATAGTAACTGGATAATTTTATTCCTCAACTAAGCAGAAAAGATTCTGAAAAAAAGAGAGAAAAGAAGTGGTTAATTTTTTATTATTTAAAATAAACAGTTAAAGTTCCATAAACTATGAAGTATATACAGCATCTTTATGTAGTTTAGGTGAAGTTTCATTCCCAATATTTTCGTTTGTATGATTTTTCTTCTGCTTTTGCTCAGTTGCTACCTATGTAGTCTGGGACTTTGTTATTCTTTTTATGACATTTGTTTCAAATGACTTCACCAGATACATTCAATGCTTGCAGGCCGCTGTTTGCTTGCAGCTTATTGGGGGTTGTTCGGACTCTATTGGAACAAAATCGACACGATGAAATGCAGATTTTGGGTTGCAATACCCTTGTTGAATTTATAGATAGCCAGGTTGGTAAGAGAGGAAAAGCAAGCTTGAAGTTTTGCTAGTATTTTAGTATCATTCTAGTTATAGTAAGTTGCATTCAGTACACGTAGGGAGTACCTGTTTAATGGCTGTGGCAGAAGATTCATCGATCTCATCAATGAACCTTCCAGTTTCAAGAAACAGATAAAACTTAGCTATTATAAAAGAAATCAACGAGGAGAAAATGTTTTGTCTAGGGAATGCCTGAGATTTGAGGGAATGGTTTTGAGTTTGATGATACTTAGGTGCACCTGTTGAAAGTTGAGGTTTTGCTTTATACCATATGCATATGGTAATTATATCTGTAGTTATTATATTTAGGTCGCCCAATCAATGGACTTGTCCATATTCTAGGCTTATATGCCTTGGATTACTTGAGCCAGGCTACAGATAATAAGCTCTACCTATTAGTTCATTTTTGTTAATGATACATTGACATATATATCAATAAATGCAGATGGATAGTACCTACATGTTCAACTTAGAGGGTCTCATTCCTAAATTTTGTCAATTAGCTCAAGAAGTGGGAGAAGATCAAAGAGCTCTACGTTTACGCTCTGCAGGAATGCAAACTCTGGCTTCTATGGTACAGTTACCTTTTCTAGCTCAAGGTTATTTTCATGGGAAAATAGCTGTACACATATTCATGCTTACATTGCCTTTTCTTCCGTATCATTCATGGATATTTCATATCTGTACATGTTTCCGTGACATTAAATGATTTTGTTAGTCATTGTTGAACGGTTATATATGTTATGTTTCCTATTTGTGGAATGGTGTGGTTGATTTGATTCTTCGTTAGTATTGTTGGAAACACCCTTTTGTAATTCCTTTTATGGAAATAATATATATTTTTATTTCTAACCTTTAAATTTTCACATAATAATCATTGATTTTCCTGCATCTTAATGTTACTCATTTTGCGATTTTATGTCTACGACCTAATTTGTGGTTGTCTTGCATTATTTTGTTCCTAGGTGTGGTTCATGGGTGAACACTCCCATATCTCAATGGACTTTAACAATGTAAGTTACCCTTGTGAAGTTCTTATTCATGTGTTCATCATAAGCAAATTGAAATAAAACAATTAGTTAAACACAAAGAAATTTGGATTAATTTATCTTGGAAACAATCATCAACGGGGCAAGTGGTTTAAGGCGCTTGCTTCTCTTGAGGTCTAAGGTTCGAGGCTCGGTTGTCACGCTTGCTGATAAAAAAATAAAAAATCTATGAACTGAAAGTTGGTTCTAGAAGCACAGTTGGTATTGTGCAGCAGTTAGGCTATTGCTGAGAAGCTAAAATCTTTGCTGCCCACTGAAATAGGTCATATCAGCAACCTTGGATAACTATGTGGACCAAAAGAGTTCCAAGGAAGATGGGCAATACTCATCAAACCTCGGTGCCAAACCTGAGCTGCCAGAGTATGGCTTCACGTACTAATCATTTATAGTATCTTTGTGTGTTTGGATATACTTATTGTTTCTTACCATAGTTATTATTTACTTTCACTTTGACAGGGATACTTCCAAGAGCCCTTCATACTGGTCTAGGGTTTGTTTGAGCAATATAGCTAGATTAGCAAAGGAAGCTACAACAGTTCGACGTGTGCTTGAACCCCTTTTCCAAAATTTTGATGCTGACAATCATTGGTCTCCTGAAAAAGGACTTGCCTGTACGATGTTGATGTATTTGCAATCACATCTAGAAGAATCAGGTTACTCTTGAATGTCTTGCTTTGTTTCCTCAAATAGAAATTCTCTTGTTAGTTAATTTTTTCCTAACTAAAGTATTTTGTGCCCCTAATAGCAGGTGGTAACTCACATCTGTTAATATCCATGCTGGTCAAGCACTTGGATCATAAGAATGTTGCCAAGCAACCTTCCATACAGATAGATATTGTTAATATCACATCTGAGCTTGCGCAAAATGTAAAGCAACAAGCATCAGTTGCAATTATTGGAGCAATCTCTGATTCGATCAAGCATTTACGAAAATGTATGCAAAATTCGGTCGAAGCATCCATCTCTGGAAACGGTACAGATAACTGCAATGCTGATCTTCAATGTGCCTTAGAAAGATGCATATCAAAGCTCTCAAATAAGGTACATGAAGTTCTTAACATCATTCTTACATATTTATTAATCTTGGTCCTGTAGTGTGGGTTAGTATTCTGGTCCCATGGATACTAGTTAATCAATACTACTTTTTTAAACTCAAGCCACTTCCAAATTCATATTATTCTACTAAATTACTGGAAAATTTAGACATTCTTGCACCATTTCCAGTTTTCTACGTTTCTTGTGGTCTTGTATGTCCAATCAGTCAAATATTGGTATGACCTATTAAGATTGGTGGACTACCATAAACATCTTTGGTATAGAAATCTAAGTTAAATTAGTTTTATATTCATGTATATAAAGTGGTGAAAAGTGCATGTGTGTAATCCATTACTATAGTATGAATAAAATAAGCTTGAAAGCAAGGTCTTACAAGTTGTCCTTGCGAGCACAGCAATTTTGTTTTAGTTGTTTTACAATAAACAATCTGTTCTTATTAGCAGGTGGCTGATGTGGGTCCCATTCTTGATATGATGGCTGTGGTGCTGGAGAATATTTCAACTACAACTATTGTTGCCAGAACAACTATGTCTGCAGTTCATCGCACTGCAGAAATTATCTCTTCCATACCTAACGTATTGTATCACAAGAAGGTAAGTGCTCTTAAACACTGTAGCATTTTAATGCTATTCTGTTCTTATGAAGTCATTTAAGTTCATTGGGCTACTTTTATTTCCCGTTTCAGGCTTTTCCTGAGGCTCTATTTCATCAGTTGCTTCTAGCCATGGCTCATCCAGACCCTGAAACACAAGTGGTTGCCCATAGTGTTTTCTCTATTGTTCTTATGCCACCTGTGCTTTCTCCTTGGTCAGACAAGAGCAAGAAAACTTCAAGGGTATTT
Organism: Pelargonium cotyledonis; assembly: GCA_036897625.1. Classification (NCBI taxonomy): domain Eukaryota; kingdom Viridiplantae; phylum Streptophyta; class Magnoliopsida; order Geraniales; family Geraniaceae; genus Pelargonium; species Pelargonium cotyledonis. The sequence goes on from JAYMTA010001015.1 coordinate 9,538, forward strand.
TCTAAGACTTTTTCAGTTGGTACAATACAAAAGGTAAGAAGTGGGAGTGTCTCCCACCTTGATGAAAATAACGACGAAATAGAATCAGTGGAGGGAGATCAGAGGGAGGAAGGAAATCAGATATCTGAAGAAGGTTTGAAACAATCTAAATCGCGCATATCTCATAGTCATACATGCAGCTTTAAGCGTGATTTGACTGGTGGAAAGACGGTATGAAGCTTTGTTACTTTATCTTTGTACTTCACAAGTTACAGTTCAATTTATATGTTTTGTTTATTTATTAACTGGGTTGATTATTGCGAACCTTACTCAGTGTTCTTGTCTACCTGTCTATTGTTTTTGCAATCCACAAGTTATGATTTATATTTTGTCTGATATAGTTATTGTTAGAGTGTCGGGAAATGAAGTGATAGTGGTTGTTAGAGCGGCAGGAAATCAATGGATAGAAGATTGATTAGCACATTTTAGGGATCTTGTTTTATCTAGATTGAGTTGATTTTTAGGATCTTTGATTGAGATCTTTGTTTGATCTTGATTGACTCTATTTGTACTATAAAGTATAAACTGGGTTTCACTTATCATGAAAAATATTTATTTTCTCTCATCATCACATGATATCAAAGCATTGAGAATGACACTCTTGCCTTGGGACAAATTATATGAATAGTCACTGAGCCTCTTATGATCTTATCCGACAGAACTACTACAAGACATAGTCCCTGAGTCATGAGAACACACTAGAAATAGAGCCTGAGCCTCCCAGCTGACTAAACTACTACTGAAACATAGTCCCTGAATTATTAGGTCACACATTGCTACATCAATAAAACTCTCTTCACATCATGTCAAGATAACTGCATGTACCATTTTTAGCCATCTTTCATTCCAATCTCAAGGATGGTACCTTGAGAGTGAGGGGGAGTGTTAGAGTGGAAGAAAATCTGGATATAGAAGATTGATTAGCACATTTTTAGGGATCTTGTTTGATCTAGATTGAATTGATTCTTAAGATCTCTGATTATCACTTATTTGTGCTATAGATTGGGTTTCACCCATTTTGATTAATATGAACAATTTTCTCTCAACTTCACAGTTATTTAGTGAGCTCAATTATTCTAGACCTTCTATAGTTGTCTCATCTATCTCATTCTATTGCAGGAGCCAGCTTCCCTCCGATTAAGTAGTCACCAAGTGAGTCTTTTATTGTCATCAATATGGGTTCAAGCAACATCTGCAGAAAATACCCCTGCAAATTTTGAAGCGATGGCCCACTCTTATAATATTGCTTTGCAGTTTGTTCGGTCCAAGGTGAGGTTTTCCGCATACATTTTGCTGTTACTTTTGCATGTAGTTCCATTTTTTACTCTCTCTGAAGTTTTCTTTTGTTTTAATGGGGAGCACCCTATCCCCTGGGGCCTTGACTGAGGTGTTAAGGGGTCAGATTGGGGTTGCTTTGACAAGTTGGCATTCTCAAATTTCTTGACAAAGTATTTTCCTCATCACAGACATCCGTTCACGTTGCTTTAGTTCGGTGTTTTCAACTGGCATTATCACTTAGAAGCGTCTCTCTGGACCAAGAAGGTAAGTTGGTTTTCTTATTGAGTAGTACATTTTGTTTATTTTATGGATAAATTATGTCATTTAGCCTTTGACTCAAACAAATTGATGAATCATAGATGATCAGTATCTTGATTGATGTTATTTCAGGAAGTTACTTAAACTAAATTATACTCCCTCCGTCCCAATCCCAAAATGAATGTCCTTTCTATTTTGAGAAAAATTAAGGAGAAGTTAGTTAATGTGGTATGTTTACTATTGTATCCTCATGATCATGTGTTGAGAGATCCTAACTAACTTTTTATAAGGATATTATTGACAATTCATGCACAAGTAACTTACTAGAAAAGGAAACAAGACACTCATTTTGGGACAAAAATGCAAGAGAAATAAGTCTCTCATTTTGGGACGGAGGGAGTATATACTCATTTTGTGTAATGTCTATTGATATTTGTTTTTTGCATGCACGTTTAAGGAGGTATGCGACCATCTCGCAGAAGGTCTCTCTTTACCTTGGCATCATACATGCTTATTTTTTCGGCAAGGGCAGGCAGCTTCCTGGAGCTTATTCCTATTGTTAAATCATCTCTGACAGATACAACAGTTTGTCTCTTCACCCTTATATAGAAGCTATTTCTTCCCTGATTATACTTTTTTGGGATATATGTAGTTTTTTTTATCAGCTTGGGATATATGCAGTGTTTCTTTTGAATTATTCATTTATTTATAATATTGCTCTTCAGTTAGTTAATGAATAACAATTTACAGGTTGATCCATATCTAGAGTTAGTAGATGATATTAGACTGCAGGCTGTTTGCATAGACTCTGACAAAGAGAGAGCATATGGATCACAAGAAGATGAAGTTGCTGCATTGCAGTCTCTCTTGACAATAGAATCAAATGAAATGCATTTGAAGGATGCTGTGGTATCTCACTTCACAACTAAATTTGGAAAATTGCCAGAGGTGATAATAGTAATACCTAACCTTTACTTCATAGGTTGCTGCTGTTTCAATAAGTCCATCTAGTGCACTGTTAGTTTGAACTGTCTAAACTAAATTTTTGTTTTGGGTAACTGGTATGCGGTATGAAGGTTTATTGACCCACCTTTTTAGACCGTGTTATGACATTCAATATTTGTTTTTCTTTCTAGGAGGAGTTATCAGGCATACAAAAGCAACTCATGGAGGGATTTTCACCAGATGATGCATATCCATTAGGAGCCTCATTGTTTATGGATACACCACGACCGTGTTCCCCCCTTAACCATATGGAGTTTTCAGCTTTTAATGAGGTACGATTAGTAAAGATTTCATCTTCATCTTATGGTTGTAGCATTCTGTGTATCAGTTTTGTTACCACCTTAGTGGTCTATTCCAGGTAATGGCTGCAGCTGATTTGTCTGATGACGAAGAAGAAACATACCCTCAAGCAAGTGGAAGCCAGTCAGATCGTAAATCATCACTTTCCATCAATACAGTGGACATCTTAAGTGTTAACGAGCTTATGGAATCAGTAAGACATGATCTTATGTTCTAACTTTATTGCTGGTTATTTGGTCATCCATGTCATAAGTTTGAAGGTGAAGTAGCCCGGGGAATACATATCTGTTGAATAATAGCATTTAGCAATCAAACAGTCAGATATGAAGGATCACAAAACAATATTTCACGTGATAAGCATGATAAGTTGCTTGAGATTAGCATGGGATAGTGAGATCCAAATATTCTGAACATTGGTTAGATTAGTATATTTATATAGAGCAAGGACTCAAATTACTGATCCATTCGTAGATTAGGATTTACATGCTGAGGTTAGGGTACACAGAACGGTTAAGTGCATGTCATGCATGGTTATATTTATAAGAATAGCTAGGTTATAATTGTGGTTTTTATCGACAGGTTTTGGAAACAGCCCGACAAGTTGCAAGCTTTCCAGTTTCCTCAACACCCATACCTTATGACCAAATGAAAAGTCAGTGCGAGGCCCTTGTAACTGGTAAACAGGAGAAGATGTCTGTGCTTCATAGTTTCAAGCTTCAACAGGAAGTCAAGGCATTAGAATACCCTAGTGATAATGGAAGGAACACGGTGAGTTGTCTCTTAAAAGATTTTATCTATCATACCGAGTAAATCATCATCTCTGTTTGAGGATACAATTTGAATCAATGTCTTCAGCTTCTTGCCGAAAATTTGAGAATGAGAGAATCATGTCTGTTTTGGTTTGTGTTTCAGAAAGTGGAGCTCCCAGAAGAAGATTTGATGTTGAGAAACAAGGAGCATGTCCGACCACGGGATTTACCTCTTTCGTGTTCCCGCGAGTTGGGACAGCACTCTTTCAAGCTACCCCCTTCGAGCCCATATGACAAATTCATGAAAGCAGCTGGATGTTGAAGAGATTGGGTAAAATATGATGAATATGTTGTACATGCTTGTGTGTAGATTCCTCAAAAGTGGGCTATTTTTTAATTCTTTATTACAGAGAAGCTTATGTATTTCAGTATTAATTTCATTTTTTTTATATAAGCCGCTCCTGAAAAGAGTCTCAATACTGTGTTTCTTGAGCACACTCAGCAAGATTTCTGTCCACAAAATTGTGTGTTGAAACATTCCAGCATTCAAATTGTATAAATATATTTTTTTTTTGTTCCTATTTTCTTGTAAGTCGAGGTTTTTTTATTTATTTGTTTTCAAACAATATTTGTTAAAGTAAAATATGCATCAATTAACTGATATAAAAGACAGAACACTACTTGTGAATTTTCTGATTACATAAAGAATAAAACAACCCAGAGCATGAAAAATTGAGCGTTTCTTATCACAACCCTTTTTGTAGCAGAAGTCTTTACTGGTTCTACGGGTAAATATGTTGGTCTGGCAGAAACAATTAGAGGGTTTCATTTGATTCTTTTTAGAGAATTTGATGGTCTTCCCTAACAGGCCTTTTATTTGGTAGGTAACATTGATGAAGCTACTGCAAAGGCTACGCAAGCGATGTGCACGATAGACAACAATTCTGATTACGACTTTCACTATTATCAACATAATCAATCAATCGATAAATGAGAGGCTTTTATAAATACACAAACAGCCCGTGTGTCCGGATCTAACTAGTACTAGCCGGAAGGAATAATGCCCAGTTGAGACGGTTATAGAGTTCATAACGAATCCTACGTTTAGAAGGTCATTTGAGAAAGAACTTCCAAATGTCTGTGTCAGTCATCTCCTTCACCAGATGCACTCCGAAAACGCCTTCTTCATCCACCAGACTTCGCAGCTGTCGCGCCCCATTGTTGAACCCGACATAATTCTTCTTCGTTGCCAAGTATATTACTCCATAGGGAGGCCTCACACACTGCTTTTCCAATATCAATGAACGGGATTGCGAAGCATAATATCCGATGATGAGCTAAGAAATGAATAGAATCCAAAAAGAAATTAAAGCTAACGTACCTTCTTTATGAGTGCATGCAACCTCTTTAAAGAGCTCACCGAGTATGGAATCTCAGTCATCAGAATAACATCATATCCTCCTTCTTCCCCGTTTGTATCATTAGCTCTTTCCCATGCCCGACTTCCTGAAAGCTTCCTTGATCGACTTGAAAAAGATTCATGACCTATGATGCTACCGTCCTGCCTACTACATCCATCCATGTAGTCCTCCTCGGAGAAGCTCAGTCTCATTCCTGTTGTCCCTTCAAATCCACCGCTCCTCACAACAGATAAGACTGTGGGCAGTTCTTCCCACTTCCCAGCATAAAAATGGACGGCTGGGGCCACAGTTTGTCTTGACGGAGTCAGAGGGCTTTCTGGTTGCTGGCTCTGCCTGTCCCGAGCTCGAGATTTGCAAGAACATTTGGTATAGTGGTACATCTTATTGTTTCCGCATTAAGGTCTTGAAAATGCACTGCACAGGCTCCCTGCAAAACAAGAATCCGAGATGGCAATTTCCATATATTGTAAGCTTCTAAAAAACTTGAATCCATGGCATGTGTTAGTTTTGCAAGCATAAAAGTTCCACTTACGTAATTCAATCCAATAAAACAGCTAAGCCTACAAAGCCATGATAGTCATTCAAGATACATCCTACAACTTTCAGTTTGATATGTCAGATTAATGCATTCATTTTATATAAATCAACCATCATAATAAATTTAGTATCTTTTCGTGAGTTTCACTGAGGCTCAGTGACGAGGTTGTCGGTAAGGGAGCATTCAGTTCGTCACAGGGAGTCTCACATAATTCATTCCAATAAAATGGGTAGCCAACAAAATCATGGGAGTCATTCAAGGTACGTTCTACAACTTTCAGCTCGATACGTCAGATGAATGCATATATTTATCATCTTACACGTATACATCTTATAAACAACTAACGAGCTCAGAATGAGTTATACCTTCGAGCAAGCAAAAATCCCTGGGAGTCCATAATTGCAACTGAGCTGTAAGAGCAACATGACGCAGAATATCAAGAAAACTTACAATAACAAGAGCATTGAATAATAAAAACAGAGGGTTTCAACAGGTTTACTTCAAGTACTCTTTTGCCTCTAAAGCTTAGTTGTCCATCACGAATCTCATGCTTAAGAACATTCACAAGATCAATCGAACTGTCCAACGATTTCAGACACCCTAAAAAACCAGATATTTTTTTTTACTTAATTACAATTACATATTTTTTTATCAATAACAAACTATATCAGGCATGGTAAAACGCATATTTAACCACATAAAGTACACGATATCCACGTTGAAGTGAGGAAAGTTGTGCCTACCTTCAGGTTTTGAAGAAACTGTTTCTGAACCTGTAAAACCAATTATATCAGCAACGCTAGCTCTTCCCTGCAAGAGGTAGAATTAATCGAGCAAAAATCACCACTTTGATACATGAATCATATAACTAAAAGATATGGCCCAAGTTGTATAGTGTTCAAAATTTACCAATAAGAGTTTCCAGACAATTTAATCCCATATGTTAGTTTTCATAGGAAAAAATCTATCCACATGCTTCTTTTTCTTACAGAATCTTCAACACAATCAATTTTATTCTTATTTTAACTAAAATGATTCATCCAACTAGGCTCAAGTGGTAACATATATCTCATTCTTTCAATGTGGTATCTTGCACGCATGTACAAAGGAGTATCATACAAAGAAGATTTTTCTATCAAGTTTTAGACCTATAAGGATGTTGATTAAAGACATACCTTCGAAGGAACAATTTTGACAGCTGGTGTAGAGAGATGCACGTCTTTCTCTGAAATGGTGGACATGCTGTGACTTCCACGATCCTGGGGCCACCAAGCCAGGCAAACATTGTGCAAGTAGCGACGAAGCACGCATAGGCACAGCGCTTTTATTTTAGCAAACTGAAGAAAGAACTAGTGATTGATGACACTTGGAATTAATATCGAAAATAAGTTCTTGAGGTAAAATATTTACAAATATAAAAAAAAAAACCCCCAAGAGTGAAAATTAAAATCATATCAATAAAAACCACTTGAAATTGTAAAGTTTACTCGTGAGATTTCAATGCAGCAAACCCCTGACATGTTTAAGATTAGCCCATGATATATAGCATTGTACCATCAAAGTAACCTTCAAAATTTCATTGCTCATTAAAAAAAAAATGAAAATTGTGGAATCTTGAACTTGCCCATCTTACCAATAATATATATATATCATCACCATCAAGAACCAAAATCAAGTGCATAACCAAAGATAATTTCCAAATTCATTATATAAAAAAATCAACCATATACAGAAACCCAAATCTAGAATTGCATCAGACATGAAAATACAGACGTGAAGACATTATAGAATTGTGTAAGAAACATGAAAAATGGGAAGCACAATAGAAAGGAAGAGAGAAAGCAGGAGGTACGTACCTTGACGATGAAATTGACAAAGAATCAAGAGAATCTGAAGGCAGTAGAGTTGGATTTAACAAAGAGGCTCTTGAATTTATAATCAAAGCGACAGAAAACGGTGAAATTAGAGAGAAAATAACATTGAGCATGAAGTCAAAAGAGTACATTGTTTGGTTGGATTGGAGTCTTTGAGAGAGAGAGAGAGAGAGAGAGAAAACAAAGAAAGAAGCTTCGGTTGAGTCTTTGCACTGTTTCTCTGGCACTGTTAATGCCCCCTCTATTATCCAGCAATTGCTTGGTGTGAATTAACGAAGGTGCCACGTCATCGTTTTAATAAGTTAGTTTTGAGCCATATAAAATACTTGTTGTTTGGTAAAAACAAAAAAAACAGCAACTTAACGGTGGAGAACAATGATTTCTCCAGAGGAAGCTCCAATATATATAATATAGTTGTGCAAGTAGGTCAATGAATTTTGGATATGTGTTTGAGGATACTGCCTTTTGGTATGTGAATCAGGATCTACACACAAATTTATACAATAAACGGAAGATTTGAGGAATGTTTAAAGATTTTGATGAACGTGAAAAATATTTGAGGGTGTTTTTGTGCTTTTCAAAGTGAACTTTTGTAAGAATAAATATCGTGAACCTTTTGTCTTTGATATTGAAGATATTTTTGATCAACCTCCAACACATCTGAAGATGTGTGATTTGTTGAAAAATTTGATGGAACTCATCGACGAGTTTGATTATCTTATCTTGAGTTTGCCTCCCTCATTCTCCGATAGCTCTTCGAGTTCTGAGGGCAGAGTGAAGGTTTGATCTTCAGCCTTGTAGAGATAGAGTTGTTCTGGTTCTCTGGATCATTGGACATGATCATTCTTCCAACGAGCGAAATAGAGTCTTGGTTTCTCATGTTTGAGGTAAGGGGATGATGTTTGCATGTTTTGAGTATCCGTGGGGAGATGTTCATAGGAGATGCCCGTGGGGAGATAGAGTCACTCTTGTTCTCTTGATCCATGGGCATGATCATTATTCTCAAGATCAATCTCTTCGTTCTCCGTGAACCATTCAGGTTTAAGGAGGGAATTGGAGGTTTGACGAAATTTTTTGAAAATGTAAAAAAAAAAGTGACAAGAATGACAAAAATTGCATTTAAAAAAATATATATTTCATGCTATTCCAAAAATAATAATAATAATATTTCATGGAAATATAAAATTACATGTTTGTTTTATTTTTTTTATCAAAATCTTGTTTGACCAACCACAGATTCAGACCTAGCCACCTCTCTCTCTCTCTCTCTCTGTGTTAAGGTTTGAGGTAGTATAGTGCAGCCGCCTCTGGCGGCTTTGCCGTCGGCGCTCGTCTTCGGCGGCACCCGCCCCTGGCGGTTTTGCCGTCAGAGCTCGTTTTCGGTATCGCCAGGACACGCTGGAGTCCAAGCAACGCGCCGTCTTCAGTTTAGATCTGGATCGTACCGGTAGGATCTTAGTCTTGTTTTAGGTTGTTTTGTTTAGTGGTCTGCATGTCTTCCATTGTTGGAAGTTTGTTTTTATTATTTTCATTAGTAGTTTAGGTATATCTTCCCTCGTTGGAAGTGGTTGCTATATGGTGGGGAAGCCGTGGGTGGTGGTAGAGGTTCGGATCAAGTGGACGGGGTCGTCTCAATCTATTTTTGCCTTGTTGGGTCTCGTGTTAGGACTCGGGATGCCTAGAGGGGGTTCACAATTAGATATGGTGGGATGACCGGTGGTAGCATGGAGGGTGTGGTTCACAGAGACATGGATGTCTTGTTCTGTTTTTGCCTTTGCGGGTCTCGTGTTAGGACCCGAGATGCCTTGTAGGGTCTCGCAATCACAGCTTGGTTATTTGGTTTCAGTTGTTGGTTTCTTTATTTTTCAAAACTATATCGAGATTTGGATTATGTCTCACTTAGATCGAACCTGCGATTATAGGGCGTTTAGCTCCTATGTCCATGTCTAGTTCGCACACCTAGAGTTGAAACAATTATCCGTATTCGCCTTTATCTATTAATAAAATAAAGTATTTCCATTCAAAAAAAAATTACATGTTTGGCTGCTAGTGGTCAATTCTTTGGTAAGAAATCACTAGAATTTATTACTTCTAGCTAGGAAAATATACATATGATAAAAGAACAATGCCTCCTCATTGTGTTTGTTACAGTGAAATATATTTAATTTTGACTTATTTGAATAATCTCCCGAGATCTTGATGAGTTGACAACCTCCAACACCCACTCGATCAAGCAGTTAATGCATACAAATTGGACCACCCGAGATTTCAAGTTCTAGCATGTCAGCTAATGTCGATCAATCAGTTAATGCGATTTGGACCACCCAAGATCTCAAGTTCTAGTCTGTCAGGTAATGTTGGTATTGCCATATAAAAATAGTACGAACAATCAAAGCTTAAACAAAATCTCAAGAGGTTGTTTAGTTTTTTGGCTAATGCACTCTAGAGATCGTCCAGCAGTGAAGAAATAGTTTAGAAAAGAATATAAACATGTACCTCCATCTACATTTGAATTTGAATATTATGTAATGGTTTTGGGTTCTAGGGGCACAACTTTCATTGAAGATTTGCTGATAAACCTGTTGGCACCATTTTTGTTGCTTCTTTCTAAAACTATCTCTGATATTGTTGTAGATTCTGAGTTGAACACAAGCCTCCTCCTACACAATCCAGACCACCTTTGCTTAGAGGAGCTTCCTTTAGGAGGTGACATACAAAAACCATCCCATGCCTCCCCACTATCCCAATCACTTTCTCCTTCAAATGGCCAAAACAGTGGCTCGCCACGAGACTGATCTGTCCCTACATTGGCATGCCCCGAGGCTGAGGTTGAGGATGACAAGTAATCATAGTAGCTCGTGCTGTCATTTTCGAGCAACGAAAGACTAGAGTTCGAGGTACAGCTCCTAAAACATGGACTAGGACTTGGTAAAGTCATATCAGACAGGAAATTCTTGTTAGGCTCATCAGAATCTATTTCCCAATTCGAGTACTCTTCCCCGTAAAGGCTCATTGATCTGTCACATATCGAGGAATCCTCAAAACTCTGCCCACAACAACTTGAAGCTCTCATCAGAGCGAGATAAGGATTCTTCGGAAACATCCTCAGTTGATATCAGCAGCCAATTAACCATCATTTCTTCTTTCAAATTGTTCTCCACATGATTCAAGATTATAGACCCATCTAAGAGAATGGTTCCTTGGCTGAGAAACATACTAGCATAGGCTGATACTGATAACCTGAAAAGCAACCACAGATCGTCAAAAAGCTGAAACAAACCAAATGATCTATTCCCTTCGAAAAATGATGAAATAGATGAGCTATCTAAAGATAACCACATACCCTCCAAAACATCTAATTGCACAAATGATTGAGGTATAACAGCTGCAGAGATTGGACTCTTCGGGCTCATACGTAGTTTATGGGACTGATCATTTTCAAGGCCGGGTGATTTTGACATACAATGTCCGTCTTCTCTTTGATTGGGGGTATTCTTCGTCGTCTTCTTCTTTGTGGATGAAGATGGGGCTTTCATCACAGTACTGCACGAGCTTCCTCTCCCGCTGATTAATCCCATTTAAGTTGGGATTTTGAGAATGTAGGACTGTTCCATTTTCATAGGATCAAATAAGATACAAACAAGTAACATAACACATCAAATTCATAAGATGATCATCAACAATTCTCATTATGTCCCACAAAAGGGCACAAATGATCCAATTTTCATAGCATAACATAACAAAAGTGAACCACTTTGGATGTACACAAAACAATCTGATGAGGAAAACAACTTCTCTAGTTCACACGACGAAAACCCATGAAATCGATAGACCTACAAAGCGTCTCAGCTATTTTCGACTTCATTGAATCCATAAATGAATGAATTTTGAGAACAATTGTAACCTTATATCCTTCAATTTATTGATTAAAACCAATAAATCAGCTAATCTCTAATTGTTTGAGTAATAAATTAACTCAGAACTTAAAAAAAAAATCACAAAATCTGAAACAAGCACGGCTCAAAATCTAAAGAAAAAATATAAAAAATTGAAGCAAAACTGACAGTTAATATAATCAAAATATACTTTAAAAAAAGAAAGAAAAAAAGAAGTGAAGACATTACCTTGTATATGGAAGCTGAGATAAACCCTAATACTCTGGTTCAGAAAACTGCAAATCACAAGCAAAGACTTCAATGATTTTACGAGTTTGAGATAAGAAACCAAAAACCTATAAGAACTTAGGAATTGGGAGGAAATCTGGAGCTGATTATGTGTTGTTGTCTGAAAATTATTTACCGTTATAGAAGTTCCCGCGCTTTTCTTCAATAGCATATATATATTAGGGAAATAGAATATTCTTTGCTCATAATCTGACTGTATTTTGGAGATTTTGTTTCTATAATTTCCAAAATTTTGTTCAATAAATAAAAATACAGTCCTAAATAAATAAAAAATCAGGAGTAACTTGTGCTCCACTTTAAGAAAATTCATGCATCTTAATTTGTACGGATATTATGCATAATTTGCATTCCAATCATCCACAAATTTACAAATTTGCATTTATCATTATATTTCACAAAAACAAATAAAAGATTATTTTAATTAGTTTAGCTCTTGGTGCATGCATTGTATATGTATCAACCTATGAATATTCCAAAATCTGTAGAGTTGACGAATAGTCACTGTTCACTAACCAACAAGACCATCCAGTGTGCATGTGCAAGACTATTGTTTTTAGGCAAATTTTCAGGTTCAAAACCAAGAATTAATCATTAATTTAAGAGGATATTATTCCTCAACAACTCATCTCTGTTATGGGAAAAAATAAAAGTTAATTCATTTGTCAAATACTATTGGTCTCTTGCATCTCAAACAAGATTGAATTGTCTCTATTATTTTGTTTTGTTTTGTTTTGTTGAATCATATATTTATTGGAAAAAGTAAAGCAATTTGGTTTATGAACTAATTTTTATATAATATAAATAGTTCGTGTAAAGACTTAAGTCAATGACTCATTCTTATAATTTACAGTACAAATGAAAACAATCTCCTTCACCATATCCGACAAAGGCGCATGGAACCGCTTTATCATCAAGTTTCAACCTCTGTTCCTTTGGTACGTGCACAAATGCTTTGCAACCAAACACTTTCAAATGAGAATAAAAAAGTTCTTTCCAATCCATACTTGCTCTGGAATTTCGAACCCCAAAGGAACTGATGGTGATCTATTGATCAGATAGCAGGCAGCCCATACAGCTTCTCCCCAGAATGTCTTGGGTAACTTGGACATTCTTAGCATACATCTGACTTTCTCCACAATGGTACGGTTGTACCGTTCAGCTACAC
>JAYMTA010001016.1:0-22347 GCA_036897625.1 Pelargonium cotyledonis
GCACGGGGTGCAACTGGGCTCTTGTTTGAAGAGTCGGAAGAGGAACGTCGGAGCTTCGCCGGAGACAGGATGCTGAGGATAAATGGCTGACTTCGTCGGAGCTTTTGCCGGAGACGGAAAACCGAAGAGTAAGAGATTCCTCTGTAGGTACGTATGGAGCTTCAAAGCTCTGATACCAAATTGTGAGGCGGTCGATTCGGGGTGGGTAGGGGGGATAAATCCCAACAAGGGGTATCAGAGCGGGGACTATTCCCAACAAGTGGTATCAGAGCCTTGGTTAGGCTTGTGTGTACTTTTCATGGGTATTAAAAATTTTTGAAAATTCTAAATTATGCTCTGTGATTGCAGTTTACACTGATCTTTCACATCAGAAAATTTTTTTTTGAAATTTTCATTGGCCATGGTAAAGTACTGTTCACCAACTCGGCGACATTATTCATCGACTCGTTACTATTCACGACAGTGAAAATAGAGGCGTATCACGATCCGATGTACCGGTGCTAACTACACGGTGTGGAAGTCAGCGATAGAGAATATACTTGTTGGTAATGACTTGTATGATCCGATTGGAGCCAAAGGAATATGTCATGTTGATATGAGTGGAATAAGATGAACCGGAAGATGGAGCACAAGGAGATGATGATTCAGATCGTGCGGAGCGGGGGGGAGCAACTAGATGTGGAAATAGATACTGATTAGGGGGAGCCTCAAGACCAGTGAAGGTGGTAGAAGGTGTTGATCAGGGGAAATAATCATTTTCACAAGAAGTCCCGTCTTAACTCGGGATAGACTCCAAGTAGGGAGTTCAGATACATCTTTCCCTTGTGGTAGGAAGGGGAGATTGTTGGGTCATTATTGGGTGAGTCCCACCACAAAGAATAAGAAAATAAAGTGGGCCTCACCACTTTGAAAAGGAAGAAGAAAAATTGGAAAAGAGAGTTGAAATAAAAAAAGTTTGGAAGATATAATTGTTATGTATTGAATTGATTATTTACATAGACATTACAACTCTTTAAATAGAGTAGGAAGGAAGGCCTAAAAACATAAAGTAATTACAAGTGGAGGAAGACACAGAGAGGTGGAAGCTGATCATGGAGGAAGAAGTGGAAGCTCCATTGTAAGTTGATCATGGAGGAAGACAGGGAGTAGTGGAATCTCCACTGCTAACATTGTCAACACAACCCACTTAGTTACCGTGTTAAACATGTTGGGTTTGTGTTTTGTGTTTATAACCATGTCGTGTTCATGTTGGGTTGTGTAGCATGATTACTAAACGTTTTGGGTCGTGCAGCACACAAACAAATTTCAGCACGGCACGAACACAACACACACAATTGTCAGCTTTAGCCACAAAGTTTGAATTGTAACAGTTCTTCCGTTCTTAGATATTGCATCCCGCGGCTATATTATGCTGCAAGTGCAAACTGGAAAGTGGAAACTATATCTTTTCTATTTGTATTTGCAGATTACTTACAGAGGCTGTAAAGCAGCAAACACAAGGTGGTTGGGGTGGGTTACAAGGCTGGAGTGAAATTGAGGTCTGTTCTGATTTATTTTGTTTTTTTCTAAGTACCGTATGATTGTGTATTGATGGGATTGTGGTGAGAGTATTATTTTTCTGCTCACAAATGGGTTTTGGCCTTTGGGGGGCTTGGGGAGAAGAATTTGCCCTCATAATATTCTCCAGACAAAATACTCAGAAAAAAGAACAATGTCGCCGCCTTGAGTTGCCTTTTGCCTATTTCCTTCATCAAAGAAGTCCTTATTTCACTTTTTCTCTTGTGATTCTATCTCTTCCCCTTCCAATAAATTTGTGCCCCCAAGTATCACTTCTAGTACAACTATGATATGTTTGACCATTTTCATTCTTGGCATGTCTGAAACGAACTAAGAAGGTGGCGTCATTGTTCTATGGTTATTTGATTACCATAAAAGATCAATGCAAATTCATGATCTTCCCAGAATGATCAAAATGCATGTGTATCTAATTTGAAGCAATTTTATTGCAATATACATCTGAATGTTTATTACCTATGGAGCATATGTTTCAAAGCAGCTTTATATAACTGACTAAATTTATATTCTCCATAACTTATACGGTCTGCCAATATTATATCTCAGGGAGCATGGGTTCTCAAACCAAGAAGTTCAAGGCCCAGAGCAGTTGTACATTTTATTGGTGGCGTATTTGTCGGAGCTGCCCCTCAACTTACCTACCGCATGTTTCTTGAGCGCCTCTCAGAAGAGTGAGTTGCTTTTAATTTTGGTGTTCATCATGAACTAATTACTTATATTAAATATTTACATGGGTTGTTGTTGTTGTTGTTGTATGTTGTGCTTTTGCAATGTGAATATATGTTACTTCGTTAAAAATCAAAATGAAAAGATTAGCTGTATTTGAAGTTTTATTTTTCAGAGATAACCTGGGGAAGTTTTCTGATTACCATTTAATAGTTTTCCCCTGAGGTCTTAAATTGAGGTCCAGACCATTAGATGTTTAATTCAAAAAGAGGTTGTTTTCTAACGTTGTTAATTAAAAACTGGGTGAATAAACTCTGCTTCTTCTTTTTTGTGATATAGGGGTATTTTGGTGATTGCAACACCATATGCAAGCGGTTTCGATCACTTCTACATTTCAGATGAAGTGCGGTTGAAATTTGATAGGTGTTATCGGTTTCTAGGAGAAACTGTGAGTTTTAGATCGTCATCTGCACTCTGAGTATTTGACTATTTTTGTATCCTTAAATCTTATTTTTTTCTTTCAAAAAAAGAGAAGCCTGAAGTTGCTTTGTTGTGCAGGTGCAAGATCTTCCTGTTTTTGGCATTGGCCATTCCTTGGGATCTGTTATCCACCTACTGATTGGTATTATATAAGTTCTTGCAATATTGTAATTCTAAAGGTACACAAATGGTTTGATTTGCAGAAGCTTATCAGATTGGCTACTTATTGAACAGGATCGAGATATGCCGTGGAAAGAAGTGGGAATGTTCTAATGGCATTCAACAATAGGGTACATTTTGATACCGTAGAAACTGAAGTATTCATGACAAAACCGGTTGTAGAGAGAAAGTACATGAGCCCACCCATTTCCTTGGCCATCTCCATTTCATTTATATTAAGTTGGAAACAATCATTTTTCGTTTCCCTTTTCTCTTTTAAACAGTAACATAGTTGGACCTTTTACTTGTACAGCCTACCATTTGTCAACACTTCTGATATCATAAAATATTTTGTAATATAAAATGTCTTTCAGTGATTGAGCATGACAATAAGTTCTATCTTGATTTTACAGGAAGCAAGTTTAGCTGTCCCTTTGTTCTCGCCTGTGCTTATCCCGTTTGCTCAAAGCCTTGGACCAATTCTGTCACAAATAGCAACATCACCAACAATCCGCCTTGGGGTGAGAGTCAAACTGTACTCATTTTTTGGGGTGGTTGATTTAAGTAATGCGTTTAGAGTTATAACGATAGAAGTATCATTATCATCATTACGAAACAGCTATTTCTTCTGCCGAAACCTTTTTTAGTGTACCTAATATCTTTTTCTCTGATCTTTATGGCCTTTCCAGGGGGTGCAGTTTTGACCCTTGAATTAGGCTTGAGATAATATCCCTTGATGTACGTAGAGATGTTTAAAGGGTATATGGTTAATTTTCACTATACATATTGGAAACTGTTTTCATTTTCATTTCGCATAGACATTGAGGAATGGATGTGGGGACCTTGCAACCAAAGTACCAAATAATGTTTACCCTCGTTGTTGGGCCGGAACTTGAAAATAGTCTAATTCTTAAAGCATAAGATATTGAGCACACTGGTGTGCTAACAAGTGCTTGAGCATGTGCCATTTCCCATCTAATGTTCTCTACATTTTGGATTTAGATACTAATTTGGGACCCATATATTGTGGGAACCCAACTGTGATATGTCTGGATAATTATGTAATGGACCAATAGAACATCTTATGGTCTTTTGATGCAGCCGTGTCTTTCAATATTATGAGTGAGTAAACAATATCTGTTGTTATATATGGACTAAAGAAAATTGATCATCTATCTGCCAGCTGTTATGTCTTTCAAAAAATTTATTTTACCCATCTTCCCATTGATTTTAGTATTTTTATATTTATTGTTTGTTATGTACTTATATTAGTTTAAACTATGTCGTGAATGTGTGAATATTAAAGTGACTTCGAAAACTAGAGCACATTTTATCGCGAACCAACTGTGTCAGTTTCCACGCTTCATCTGGAAATCTTTTTCCATACTCTAAACTACTTAGGAAACACTATTCTTGTCTTGTCTTGGTTTAAGATAAATGCTGACTCTCTCTCTCTCTCTCTCTCTCTCTCTCTCTCTCTCTCTCTATGTTTATGTGCAGACAGAGATGACCTTAAAGCAACTTCGGAACCTTAGCAATCCCTTTATGAATCAAGTTCTTCCTTTAGTCCAGCAACTGCCTCCCTTGTACACGGAGTTGGTAAATGGAAGAGAAGAATTTAGTCCAAAACCTGAAGAAACTGGACGACTTGTATGTAACACTGAACATCTTTTTGTGGTTTATTGGATTCTGTTGTGTATTTGTGGCTGGCTGCTAGACAGTTATACAACTTTCGTGCATGATTTAGGTATTGCATGTATCCATGTGCACAATGTAATCTTTGCAACTCTTATTATGGAGCATTTGTATTTGGTAGCATTTTAACTTATAATTTTGCTATGTTTTTTAATATTGATCCTTGTTATTTCTCAGATAAGGTCATGCTACGGCGTTTCCAAGAACCTTCTGATAAAATTCAAAGACGATACACTTGATGAAACTGATAGGCTGGCTCAAGTTCTGAGTTCTGATTCAGCCATTAGCTCAATCCTCGACTTGTCAGTTCGCTTATTGCCAGGAGACCATGCGCTTCCTTTACAACAGGTATTAAAAAAAAAACATTCCTTGCTCTGGCTGATAAATATTTGTAGAAGAAGATTGTTTAAGTGCATTGGTCTCCAAGATGTCAACAAGTGATTTACAATTTTAAGCTCATTTTGCAGGCTGTCCCGGATGTTCCACCAGCAATGGCAGATGCAGTGAATCGTGGGGGCGAGTTCTTTGCAAATCTGACTGCGGGGACGCCATTGGAGACTGTTGCCAAAGAAGTAGGCAATACCTTAGGCGTAGACTCGAAGATCCTTCGAGCAAATGTTTCCAAGGATGTGAGCCTTCTTGTAGATGCGATTGCATCTTGGACGGCCTCAATTTCTGGTCCAAAGCTTTTGGGGCCAAAGAGAAGCTGAAATATGGTACAGAATTGTGGATATTTTGATTTCTTGACATACAAGTTTGCTGTGTATTTAACATCACAGTGACAAGCACTGATGTAGAACAGAGATTGATGATTACAGATACATAAATTTGCATGTTTATAATTGAAGATTAGAACAAATAACATTGTGAACTGTGATAAATCTGTGAGCGACGCGAGTAACAAATATTTTGATGCAATGTTTTGATCTCGTCCAGTTTATAAAGGCATTTGCAAACCGTAGCTCATCATATTTCAATCTTGTCTGATTTACTCTAAATTTTCCTCCACGTGGAGGAGAACATTAAGTAAAATTTAATGTGTTGCACTGAAATTCACTCCGGTATGAGAGTAAATGCAGAAAGTTAGATACATTGTACTTGAACACGTGTGATCTATAATGACGGTAAATATGGTAGATCATGAACCTGAGTCTTGTCGACTACGAGTCAGATTGTACGTTTATGTATCAACTACGGTTGTCAAAATGAAATTTTTGGTACTTGATACATTATGTATTTCAAGTTCATACGAGCATTTTTATTAGGTATATATTTATAAGAAAACCATCGGAACGGGGGGCAAAGGTGCTCAGCTGTAAATAAGATAGAAATTTAGAGGATTTACCATTTCCTCAGCAAACTTACAAAATCACAAAATAAGCTAGTTTTTAAATAATTTATGACACATAGCTATGAATCACATACTCTGAAAATCCAGGATGACCATATCTTGTCTAAGATATTTACATCAACCAGAAGAGCAGATATTGACAAAGGCTTACACAATAAGATCTCTCAACTAGATAAACGAACACTTGACATGTATACATGAAAACTCGCCTCGTGCCCTCTATAGCATTCTATTCTTCGTGATACAAATACAAGCCAAGGCCAAACCGAGCACATGCTTTGCAGAAAGCAATTTCCTCCGCAGCAGCAACTGGATCAATGATCTTACCGTCGCTCGATGACACTGTTCCAGTTGACTCACGATGTGCCTGTACAAGTGTCGGATCAAAATTTGCAGCTTATAGTACATAAACGCTTTGAAGAAATGTAGTTGAGAGCATCTTAAGAATGCACAAGGGAAAATCAGACAAGTTCACATTGATTTCCAAGTTAACCTGAACCTCGAATTAGGATGCATTATCAGTAACCATGGGGATCTGTTTTATAGCTCAAAAAACTACAAGAGCCATGGTTCAGTTCACAAACACAGTTTACCAAGTATGTACACTATGCATCCAATATTCCGAAAATGTCACCACAAACTTCAGAACTGATTTACTCATTGAAAAAACATGATGTATTTGAGATTCCTATTATTGGTTTCAACCTATGTGATCAACAAGTTTATCATGTTATTATCCGATATGGAAATTAAACAGCAAAAGACACAATCTATAATTTCCATTAGGCACATATTTGCAAATTAGATCCTGGTTACTGAAAGAGAAAATTAAGAGACGGCACTGCTACATATCTTGGTCATTCAATTGGTTTGGAGGCATGCCTCGCAAAGTGTTCTCCTATTGCAAACTTGAACCTCTTTAACTGCCTGAACTTGGCTAAGTTCTGTTTTAAGAAGCTTCCACATGATGAACCCCAAATACAAAGCTAGAGTCATATATTCTGTTTTATCATCATACTACGGTGTAAGGAAGAATGTCGATGAGTAAAAATTATAAAACCATTATGTGCTTGGACCTGTGCCATTTACCTCATTCTTAACAGGTCTGTGCTTTACTAAAACTCAACATGATGTTAAATTGATCAACATGTCTTGTGAACATGCATATTACTTGTACACCATTTGAATACCATCAACTCAAAGAGTGATGATTTACGTGGGCAAAGTATGATGTAATAAAACAGAGTAGCAAGCCACAAGGTTCTCAAAGTAATATAAACAAATAAATAAAGGCAGCATACTTATATCCCGGGAGTGATCCACCTATCCTTAGACATGAGAGTACTTTAATGAGTTTATCCGGTTTAGAGTGTGTCGATTACAAAACACATAGCAACAGTAGAAATCAAAACACCAAAAAACAAGAAGAGCCCTACCTCTCCATCAGATCCTCGTATGGTGACACGATAGACCACAGTCACACTTCCGTTGTCAGAGAATATAACATCACGCACTTCTCCACACCAGCCTACCAAAATAGAAGTGTTGGACATTTATTAATTGTAGAATATCCTCTATCCATGTTCGTAACCAAGAAAACAAAATGAGTTTATATGCTCTGTAGAACAGTCACAAATCCCTCTTAAATGGTAAACAGTGGTAATAAATTCCCTCAAGCAACTAAACCCTATATGGGTTCACAATATTTCAAAAAAAAATGAATAAAGCTCACAAGAACGAGAATAAGGATTGGAAATAAAGAAATGAAAATTAGTGATGCATCTAACAACAATAAAATGACTCACTGCTGGAGAGCTAAATCAGCCAACTAACAGGGATAGTTAACAGTTAACACTATATGAGCAACATGTTGATATTTTGGAGGAAGAAGGATAGAACACTAGGAAAGATGACATCATGTGCAAAACCAAACATACTCAGAGTAACAAATGGCATGACAACTAAGGCCACAAAGACCTTCATTACGTCATGCGTTTCCACAACAGTGCCAGATGTCTGCACTTAAAAAATAACATTTAGAAAGACAAACATCCAGTTTACTCAGTGGAATTTGAGAGCACCAGATCCATGAGTAGATCAGGATGCAGGAGCCTAACTCCCTAAGGCTATGATAAAATATTAATACTATGAAAGTTAAATCTATGAAGCCAAATATGAGGATTAATCATTTCTCTAACAGCACTTAATGCAGTGCATTCAGGAAGTAAAGGTTCCGTTAAGTATTGAATTGTCAAAATCAAGAGGGTACAACTAGTTCTTGTTGCAAAGTTAGTTCCTGTTATGCTAGAAAAGCTATGGCAGAGTCCGCTTGACTTGTCAATGGCGACACCCCACATAGTTCATCAACGCAAATCAAATTCAGAGCAACAAATGAACTAAAATCTTCCTATCCATCACACCTAACATGAGACTATATTGTGAAATCTCAATTAGGTAGAAAATGTAATAGACATGTGACAAAAGTTCACAACTTTGGAAGCATTGTAGACATTTAGTACACATTTCATTCAAAATTAAGAGGAAAAGCAAGGGTTTTACAAACCAGGGGCATAGAAGCTCAACATCCGGTTCGCATGGTACCTACACAATCAAGACCACCAAATTAGATCATCCACCATGATCACATTCACCATTTTTCCCAATCAAACCCAAAAAATAGAAAGTAAAGGGGGAAAAAGGGTAAAATTCGGAACCGAGAAGAGCCACATAAGGTACCATGGAATGAGGTTATCGTTAGGAGCTTTGACGATGTTATCTGGAACCCTCTTGTTGAGGTCTCGGAGGATCTCGGCGAGAGGCCGAGTGATACAGGACGACGAGAACGACTTGTCGAGCGGCACCACATAGTTCGAATTCGAAACCGCCTTCTGCTGACTCCCATCGCCGGCACCGATGTTGTTGCGCTCCACGGCGCGAACAATGCGCAAATTCGCGCCCCTCCGCGGCGGCTGAGGCGGGATTCGTAGCCTCACAGGAGCTCGCACCTCATTGTGCTGACACTGAGGAGGAAAGAGGAGGAGACCGGCGGCGCTGTGGTGGTGCTGCAAGTTCAGAGCCATTTTCTTCGCCACCACCTGGAATCGTAAAAAATGGGGATTGCTGAAGGAAGTAGAAGCGTTGGACCAGTGTTTATCTATACTAATTTTTTATTTGGAAATGAACATTTAAACACGTGGCGTGTTTTACTATTTCTAAAACCGTGCCTGTCCTGTCCGAATCAATGTAGAGGTAGAAGGGTGAAAGTGTCATTTGACGCCATCTTCCTACCTACCCACCGGAGATGGGCCCAAATGAGCCTTCCTTTGTATGGGCCTGGGCCTGCTGTTTTTGAGCCCGAGTTAATGCGGCAGATGGAATTTTGTTGGGCCTCATTAAAGCATGAAAAGGACTTCGATTTTTTTTTTTTGTCTGTTTCTGCTAGAAGTTTTTATCATTTTGTTTCTTGTGTAATTTTTTTTGTATTCATTGAAGCAGTTGGAGGTCGCCTATAGTGCGTTTGGTGAGGAGTTTTTGCGCACATTTATATCAATGAAGCTACAATCCACTTCTGGTACCGACAAGTTGCCTAAAGACGATTATCATTT
This sequence comes from Pelargonium cotyledonis, assembly GCA_036897625.1. Lineage (NCBI taxonomy): Eukaryota > Viridiplantae > Streptophyta > Magnoliopsida > Geraniales > Geraniaceae > Pelargonium > Pelargonium cotyledonis. The sequence goes on from JAYMTA010001016.1 coordinate 9,532, forward strand.
TTGCTCGTGTAAACTTTCACCACTTGTCGGTATGACTTCCAACTGCTACTATAAATAAAAAAATAATATAATACAGGAAACAAAACGGTAATTACTTTGGTTTGTATTTATAAAGTCCTCAAGTATATCTCCAATAGTCCATTGATGCTCTTGGTCTGGGCATTGGTTTGTGGGTGAAAACTTCGAAAAAAAAGTGAAGTTCTAATCCCATGAGCCTGAAGAGTTTCATTTTGAATTTTTCGAAACTCGAGCGATTATGATTAAGCGAGGTAGTCCACAATACCTCACCAAATGCTTGTTGCCTAGAAAGTAGTGACGTCAAGTCCTTAGGCAGTGGAAGATGACAATCATTTCTTTCTCTTGCATAGTATTTGCACTCTGTATCGTTAAACTTTCAATTTTCGAACATATGAGATGCCTTCATGCATTAGTACTCCACTAGTTGTGAAGTCGTAAGCATATGTGGGAACTTCAAAAACTTTAGAAACGTTGTGCAGCACGAGCACAAGTTCTTCCACGATGGTCTGTTTTAGCTTATTGAACGCCTTTTGGCTTTTATGAGCCCATTCTCATGCCTTGTTCTTTTTCACCATATCCGTGAAAGGTGAAGCAATGACCGCCGGGTATTCTTTCATAAATTGCCGATAGTAATTTGTCAATCCAAGAAATGAACAAAGTTCGGGAATCTTTGTTGGTGGCTTCCATTCATTGATGACTCGAACTCTAAAGAGATCCATCTGCATCTTTCCCTCCTCTATTATGTGGCCAAGGAACTACACATCTTGTAACAAGAACGACTACTTCTCTTTGTTCACGTACAATTTGTTTATTCTTTAAGGCCTAGCAGACGACCCTTAGGTGCTCCACGTGCATATCTAATGTCTTACTATAGATGATGATGTCATCTAAGTGAACTACCACGCACTGGTCAAGGTATGGCTGAAAAATCTTGATCATAAGGGTGCAGAATGTGGTTGAGGCGTTAGTGAGTCCGAGCGGCATTACAAGGAACTTTAAAAATCATATCTTGTCACACACGTCGTTTTTGGTTCATCTTCATTAGTGATGCGCACTTGGTAGTGTCCTTAGCGCAAGTTAAGTATCGAACACTACCAAGTTGATCGAATAAATAAGCAATCAAGAGAATGAGATATTTATTTTTGATAGCTATTGTAATTAGGACATCATACCCTAGCATATTACCGTGCGACCAACTTTCGGGAAAGAGGCGCAGAATAGGTTTGTCGAGGCCAGACGTGGCCTCGTCCTTGTGAATGAATGATGGTATGCGACGTTAGACCACTTTTGTACATATACACTAAGGTTTAGAGGAGTTGTTCAGTTCTAAGCTCCGGAAACCAAAACATTAGCTACACATTTCTTCATGTAGAGAGAGAGAAATGGGAGTCTAAGCAATATAAAAAATTACAATTTTAATAGTTCCATTATTCATAATCTGAATCTCAATGCCAAAAATAACACTACTAAACTTTGTAGGAAGAATTTTGCCTTAGAATGAAAATTGGACTTAATGTGATACAACTTAAAATTACTAATCATTGACATGAATACCTTTCTTTTTTTCTTTTTCTTTTTTTTTTTTTGTCTTTTTTCTTTTGAATCTAGACTTTTAACCATCCATTTATAGGTGACTCATGAATAATCCTCCATTTATCCATTATAGGAAAATAAATACACACATTCTAAAGCTAAGCACCTTTTTCCTATATATATGAACAAAACACGCACCTGTGCTAAATTTCTGAAAATACTAGTTTAAAAAGCCACTGCAAAATTTAGTCCTTTTTCTGTGGAGAATAATCCCAGGAATAGGTATCCTTTTGTAGCGCAGCACCTGAGAGTTGAAGCTGTTCAAGATGTGTAGCACATGCTGATGAGAGAGCCTTCATGTCATCATGTTGGAACCTGCGTTACCTACAACTACTCAAATTTTGTTAGATGAAAGTTCATCAAAAGATGCTCCAATTCCAAATACAGCAGTAACAGAAAGACGGTCATAGATCCTACCTTTCCCTGTTTTTTGTAGAAGATCAGCTCGACTTCATTGCGTAGGTTTTCCACGTCCATTGCGTATTCATTGTCGTCTACAATTAATTTCTGTAGTTGCTTCCCCATCCTCTCCAACGCAGCATCCAGCCCACAGAAGTCCTTGAAGATAGAAGCTTCGGTGGTTCTGAGTAGAAGAAGATTCTTAATCGCAACAAGGGCCTGGAGTACACCTCAGAACAATAAATATGTTAAGCTTCTGTTCCTGTTATTGTATATCAGACCATGAGCACATGATCCTATGTATGTGCACTAAAAGTACACTTTATCCATGTAACAAAAGTCAGAATACTCCATATTATTAAATACCTCCTATCAATCATAAATGTAAAGCTAAAAACAAGAACAAGACTACCAGGCAAGACATTACAAAACTAAGAGGAGCTCTTTTAAGTTTACATTGTTGAGCGCTTGCCCATTTAAAAAAAAATAAAAAAATGGGGTATAAATCATAATGAATAGTTCATAGAATAAGCTAATTTTGTAAGTAAGGTATAATTAAAGTTTGTTTGTTAAAGTAGGATAACCTATGAGATAAGACAGTTATACAATATAATAATCTTTACTACATAAATAAAGGGTACGATACTTAGAAGGGTCTTATAATAGGGCTCATAGTGCACACACAGAAAAAAAGTATTTTGACCATATCAAAGCTAGAGAAATTATGTCAAAGAAATACCTTCTCCTGGAGATCAAGGTCAGTGGATGATAGTAAGTCAACCACAGACTTTAAGAACAAACGGTTGCTAAAAAAAGGCACTTCAGCTTTATCAGTAGTTTCTAACTGCTGTTCCACCAGATCAGCCACAAGAAACACAGCTTTCCTTTGCAGTCTAATATCAGTGGTTTTGCTGCTCAATATCTCCTAATTACAGAAATATGTCAGTTACGGTCAGTGGTTATGCCAATGCCTTACACATGCTTAGTCAGGTTACCTGAATCATAAGATCTCCAGCTTCTGCATAGAACAACTCTTGGCCAGCTAAATTGTTTCTTATCAAGCCTGAAACAGCATATAATGCTTTGGTGGCTTCTTCAGTGGAACTAGACTTTACCATCGTCAGTAACTTTGTAAGTGCCCCAAGTTCAAGAATCTGAGACACTTGTAATTGTGTGCATAAAGTAAAGTTAAGAATGCATGAAAAGAAAGCTCTACAGAACAATCATAATTGTATGACATGAGAAAGAGAATGCTATGAAATACAGCTAACCTGTTTCTGAACAAGTGGGTTATTTTGACTGGCTTTCCCTAGAATCCAAGCAGAAATTTTCCTTATATCTGCCTCAGGGTGACTAAGCTTTTGTACAACCACAACTAGGCCCCCAAGTTTATTCAAATCTGACACACAAAAGTAACTACATGAGCCCCTTGATGGTTCAGGATAAAGGAGACATAGCATAAGCAAACATTAAGATTGTCCAGATATGTAACCCAGGTAAAGGAAACAACTGTAGTGCGATGATTCTTATCATAGATACATCATTGATAAAGAATGAAGGTATTTTGTCACAATCAGACCAAAGTCAAGTTCATGAAAGCCAGGCATTTTATTTTCTTCCAGAGGTAGATCAGAGGGTTGGGAACCAAGGAATCAAAGATAAAGAATGACAACTGACTTCTAGCTCTAGATGTTGTAGCACTGGAAACAGACAAATTAAAAGGAGATACATAACCGAACATTTAAATGAGAGGAAAAGTTTGAAGAAACAAAGAATAGAAGAAGCAAAAGCCTAATTATAGAGTGACCAAACGACCGCAGTAGGTAACAAATTATATACATGATTTTACACCAAACCAAATGTATACTTATACTCCATTTAACACGTTGTCATCTCAACAAGGTCTAACTTGCTTAGCAGCTTCAACATCACATGCCAACATCATCTCTAGACAACTTAGTTGAGAACAGGCCATTTTTTTAACATTGAAAAATCATGATTTTTCTAAAAGTACACCAAGAATGCCAATTTCCTATAATACATTATATTTGTATGGAAGAAGAAAGATTTGGGCGTACCATTGGCATTATCTATTGGCTCAACAAGTATCAGAAGCTCCTCTAATGCACGGTAATGATCTTCAAAAGAGAGAGAGGAGTTATTTAAGTCATCTATAGCAATCTGCATCAACTGTGCATCTGAAGGCTTTTTTAACTTCTCCATCAATTCCTATGCAAGCAAAATACAGGTCTTCAATATCTCAAAAAATGCAATAAATAAATGAATATTGCACCATATAGCAACACATCCCGCATGTGTGGCATTGTGGTATTACCTCCACCTTTATAAAAGGGGGAGCTACTGGATCCACCCACAGGAATGGAGGACTCTACAAGGAGGGTTTCCACCAACTAAATGCAAATTAATTTCTTGAAAAAATCAAGACCAGAACCCCATAAAGGAATGGAAAGAAAAATCAGGATATCACATTTGTGAATCTTACAAGTATTGTGAAATATACATATGAGAAGCTCTAGTTATTCGAAAATTCATTGTTAATACAATAAAGGCACTATGATCCTTACCTTTATTTCCTCTCGACGCTTCCTAATCTCGTTGGATGATAGACTTTGGACATCTTCTGCTGTTTCCTTTAGTTTTTCCGGATCAGAATGACCTGAACCGTTTACAGAAAGTAATTACTTTCTTTAATTAAAACCACATATAAGGTTTGTTGATAAAAGAACTACAATTGAAATCTCTATAAAGAGTAGTCTGAATACAGATTACCACTCCCTCATATCATTGCATTGGTCATTTTTCCATACAAGTATAAAATGTCTACTGAAGGAGCTTCTCTACTATGCATTCCACAATAGTTAACACAGGAAAAATTGTCAATCATACTCGAATTCAACAACGAAATCAACACTTTCCTCTACAATTTAAGTTCATTCAATACATAAGAATCCTTAAGAATCTATTATTGTGTCAAAAAAAAATTCACTACTGTACTTTTTTTTTTTTAATATTCATAGATGCAGTGTATAGTTATAAAATCAACCCAGCAACCATCAATGCTATACCAATCATTAGCTGATTTCAGCTAAGCCAGTTGCTCACTAACTTAAATTGAGCAAAAGTAGTACTCAAAAACACATATTTCAGCTAAATCAGAGCAAATCAAATCTGCGGAAAAGCAACGACTGTTTCAAGCCTTGAAGGGAAAGAAAAAGAATGGTACCAATGGCCCACTGAAGCATCCCTTCGAGAGAAGAAAAACCGCCGTCCAGCTCATCGTGATTGCTGACAATTGCGGCGGCGGAATCGTCGTCGGCTTCAGTGTTGCCGCTGAGCACCAGATCCCCCTCCTCTTTCGAAGTAGACCAAAACAGCCCTGCCGCAGATGATTTATTTTCTCGCTCCGCCGCCGCCACCAACAACGCACCGCCCAGCAGCAATAAAAGCCATGGCACAGCCCGAGCTGAGCTCCACCGCCCCATTTCTTTCACGGAAAAAATCACAGCTTCCAATTCCAATCAGATTCTTCTCTGATCCGTCCTTTTCCACCACCGCTCGGTACTATGGTCTCAACGGAAACAGTGAAGGGCTGAAATGGAAGAAGAAGAAGATGATACACAGAGGATTCGAGAGCTCGGAAAATTTGGAAGGAAAAGTTGGTTGAGATTATTATATAGGGCCCTGCTTCGGGGTTAACAGTGGTGTGAGTCGGCGATAACTGTAAGATTACACGTCACCTGGTTGAATCGTAGCCGTTGGTCTCTGATCTCGCGGTGGTTAGACGCTTGGCTACGTGGTCACACGTGATTAACCCTGCTTGGTTTAATAGAGAAATAAAACCGCACACATTCATTTACTTCCCAGAACTTTTTTCATTGAAATGCATTTTATTTTATTTAGGGTTTATATACTTCAAGATCTCCTGCACTATGTTTTTTTTTTTTATGCTATCTCATGCCCTCAAAATTTAACAGTTTCGAATCTTAAATTGTAATTTTTTCCTTTTTACATCCAATTTACCTACTATTGTCGGTAACCGAATGTCACGTCACCGATTTTTTCACGTTACTATGCCACGCCACTTTTTTTTTCCACGTTACTACGCCACGCCATCATCATCTTCATCTTCTTTCCTGCGCCGGAATCTTCAAATTCATAGCTATGAAGATTCCGGCGACCAGAACATGAATTTTTCAAATTTTATTTATTTTTAAATCAAATCTCCAACTATCTTTCCAAAATCAAACTCAATCTCTAACTTAATAAACAAAATCGAGAATGTCATTGACATGAAGAGATGAGCAGGATTGGCAAGAAGATGATGATGATGTGGCATAGTGACGTGGCAAAATCGGTGACGTGGGCTTTGATTACCGGCAATAGTAGGTAAATTGGGTGTAAAAAAAAATATTTGTAGTCCAGGGTTCAAAATGACTAAATTCCGAGGGCAGGGGTAACTTAGAAAAAAAATGCAGTTCAGGAAAACTGCAAACATATAACCCAAATTTAAAAATAGAACATCTATGCATAATAGTTACCGGTGAGGATTAGAAGTAAAAACTAAAAATGAGTTTTCTATTTGAAAAAAATATATATAGTTACCCTTTTCCAAACTATTTTGGAAAAGTTGGTTTTCTAATTTTTCAAATGAAAAATTGTGCAACTAAACAAAATTTCAAATTTCCAGAAAATGTTTACATAAAACCTAGAGAAATATTTCACAACTAAACAAGCCCCTAACGTTTTAGAAGATTGTAAATGACACAAAGGAATCAGGGAACTTTCAAGAGCAAGGAAAAGAAAGAGGATATAATAAAATAGTTTTAAGAAAAAAGAGTGAATAATATTTGCGTATGTTCTACAAAAGCAACCAAAGTTACAAGTAACTTTTTTTAAATTTGACTATTGGGTTACATACAATGGTTTAAGGTTTTACTACTAAAAGGTGAAATTTTCTCTCGTGCGAGTCTCACATTTTTTCTTTTATTGGTGAGCAAGTCAGGATCAAAACCAGATTTGATACCATGTTAAATTTGAATATTGGGTTACATACGATGGCTTGGGCTTTCACTACTAAAAGGTCAACGTTATTAGTAGGGTTTCACTTGCACCATTATAATTAGCTCATTCTCTTTCAATTTTTCCAATGTGGGACAATTACCCACTTCAACACCTTCATGGCCTACCTTATTCCTCTCCAATCCATATTGTTTCAAAATGTTTGAGACACAAAGCTATATATAGCTCTTGGATGCTTAAAAGTAATGTGGGACTGTTATAAGGCATATGCATCATGGCTTCTGGTGTACACCCTAAGTACAATGCATGTCTTTTGAGCATTTAGTTAGGTCCATAGCTTACATTGTTTGGTTTTAACATTCTTCCATTTTTTCGTTAGTAAATATATTTTCCAAGTATTAAAATGTGAAAAGGTCATCACTTTCTGGGAAAAAAAAAACTCTGTCCCATCACAAATTTGTAAATAAACATTAGTTATTGCATGTAAATCATGTTTGAAAAGTGTTCCAATATGTTCACTCTTTATATGTCCGTAATTCAATTTTATTGTTCAAGTGTAGTTCAGAATTGTAAGGGTCGCTCCTTAACACATTGGCCTCACATTCTCACCTCTAAAAACCATGGTCTATAACTCTATTCTAATAATTGGACTCCATTCATACTATTTCAAGATATTTTTGCAGCTTCAGCTGTTTGGTTCTTAAAATTATGCAAAAGATATAATTATTGTGATGTATCTAACTTAACCCACTCAAGTTTGCGACAGAACACTCCTACACAATGACATTAGATATGAAACTTTACCTTTCGATTGAGTCAGCAACATACTCTAGTGAATCACTGAGAGATGCCAGCAATATAAGCCTGTTATCATCACGAATTAAATTCTCCTGCACAGAGAGAAAAAAAAAAACGTTGTGTATATTCCATAATAGAGATGTCGCAGAAAATCCAGATTAGTCAGGACTCACATTAACTAAACAAAGAGAATCTCAACAGCAAGGCTTCCTATGCCATAAATGGAAATATTAAAAAATAAATCTATTAATATAAAATCAATGGTCCCACAAATAAAAGAATCTGGTTGTTCAGTAGAGCACCAGAAACTAATAAATTAAAGATATATGAATTACCCATAGATACAAGATTACCTGTTTGATTGGCCGCAAGTTCAACAATAAATCATTCCATAGGAGTTCGACCTCAGCAGCTTCAGCATCAGAGGTATTATTGTCCACATTTGACAGACCAAGTGGATTCGGTAAACATGCACTTGCCGGATCAATTCGCATTAGTCTCTCAATATCATGCCTCCCAATTAGCATGTAACTCTGCTTCTCAAGGACAGCCTGTAATATAATACCAAAGAAGTTAATGAGAGATTAGAGGTGACTGTGCAAGACAGGTTATCATAGCAAATGCCACAAATATGATATAAATCTTCTCCTTTATAGGTTATAGGAGTGACACTAATCATAAAGTTGATAACTACTTGATGCGTCTGTTTATGATGGTCAACAAGGCACACTAAATTGTTTGTCTTGTCCAGGTGTCAAAGAATTTTCCTAAGGAGGCATTCGTTTAATGTAGTTTTTAACTTAATTAAAATAATTAAATCCTCTTTCCCAAGAGTTAAATAAATCCAAATTCTAAGGAATTGAAATACCATGGTGGATGTGTTATTTCAATTCCTTCAAATTTGAAATTATTTAACTCATTTGAGAAAAGAGAATATTTTTTTAATCCCAAATATGCCCTCATGAAAAAATTAAACGAATGCAATAATTACAATTTGAAAATACACAACATGTCATACTTTCCCAGGATTTCAAATAAAAATTGCTAAACAAACGCTACCTAAGTGTTATTCACTAACCCTATAGTTTCTGTGTTTTTAGACGAACATCCAATGGCAAGGAGCGCCAAATTAAGGTGTCTGGAGCCTTCGACCTGCAAGGCAAGACACCAAAGAACAGCGACGGCGCCTCATTCATGAGAATGAGATCTCGAACGGAATACATGAAGGCTCTCGAGAGCGTTTTAGAGAGAGAGAGAGAGAGAGAGAGAGAGAGAGAGAGAATATGCAATTATGAGGATCCGTCTCTTTACCAATAGGGAGGTATATATACTAGCCATCAATATTCGCCACGTGCCGATGCGTGATTGGTTGATGGCAACGTGGGGTCCACTTCGGGACCACTTGAGGCTTAGAATTCCATCCGAGCCATTGTCGCGACAATAGCTTGAACAAATAGCTCGGACGAAGCATGGTTTGAGCCTCCTTTGGTCCTTGTTTTGCCTCCATTTGCCTCGGTCTTGCTCCTCTTATCATAGCGACTTAAATAAAGGTTTTGGGTGCCTCTAAAGGCTTTTGTGTTGCCTTAAGACTCTGTATGGATCGAGTGGGAGAGAGAGGGAGAGTTGAGAAGAATCTCGATCAAGCACCGTCCTAGATATTGCTTTAGCCTCCTCGGATCTCATTTTTCTTCACTTGCCTTAGCGTTGTTCTCCATTGTCTTTGGGGCTCCAGAAGCTTTTCGTTGGGGTGAGTCACTTGGAACTCACTTCGGGTTGAGTTTGTTGGACGACCGAATGGGAAAGAGGGAAAGCTGGAGGAGAGCTCGTACTTGGCTTCGTCCGAGCTCTAGTTTGAGCTCCCTTCGGCCTCCGGTTGCTCCATCTTGCATTGTAGTAGTCTCCTCTTGTCTTTGGGTCTTAACCAAGGGCTTTGGTAGCCTTCTAAGGCTTATGAGAATGACTTGAAACCTTGTAAACGGTTTCAGACTCCTTTGCTGGAGCGAGTCTCTTTGAGCTATGCTAAGGGAGCAAGTCCGCGGAACCGCGAAGTCGATGACGTGGTGCTCGGGCATAAGCCATTAGCACTAAGAATGATGCTATATCATGAATAATGGTGGTTCAATTTCACTACCTTTTGTACTTTCCTCAAGAAGTCTTCCAGCACTATTCATGTCAATCAAATACTAAATAGTTTCGTAACAAAGAGAAATTATCATTTAACATATAAAATTAGGAATTCAAAGAGAAGTTATTTGAAAGGAAAAAGTATATGACGATGTATCTAAAGCAATGATGTTTCTTCTATATATATAAAATATATATAAACTTAATATATCTTCATTAGAGAGCAGTAAATCATGTGTGCATGAGAATGATTGAAGGAGAAGAAAGTAACTAATGTTAGTCTTCCTGATCACTATTAATTCAAGAATAGAAAACAAAATATCCCCAATTATTTGCTTGGATATATATATGAACCAACTAAACATATCTAGGAAGAAATAATGTGTGTGAATATATATGTATACATTCTGTGCATGCGAGAGATGAGAGATGAATTCTGGGAGAGGCAGATTCAAGTGCATGATGTTTGATTACACATGATTTGGCTAGAATACTGAATTCATTAATCAAAATTTCAAAACCTTATTGTATCTTACAGTTTATTGCTGATATAGCTTAGGTTAAAAAAAGACTGCTTATTTCAGGAGGGAAGGGGATTCTTTTGAGAATTCACGTTCACAAGAGATAGTATCTCAACAATTAGTGCACTCCTTAATGCTTGAAAAGAATAACACACAAGCAAAAAAAAAAAAAAACGAAAAATGGACATGTCAAACAGTAATGATGCCATCATAAAAACAAATAGAGAAGAGAAAGGCCCATGCCTCCATATAAGAAGTCCGACATCTTTCATAAGTTCGCTCAAGGAAGGATTGCATGAACTTCATAAGGTCATTAGCAAATTTAGGCATTGCTTGTGCCCAACCAAGCACCTGGAGTAAAAGAACAACAAAAATAGTAATACAGAACACTCAATAATTTGGCCAAAAAAGAGCATAAATGGGTGAAGTGCCACTTTCCAAATGTAGTTAAGCCATTCCCCACAATTTTTTGCACATGAAATTAGGATATAAAAATTATATTTGACTCCGAAGATGGGAAACATAAATTAAAACTTGCCTCTTTCATTAAGAAATCTATAGCCAAAAGGCCATGTAAGACAGGTCGGCCCTTCTCAACCGAAGGAGTATAAGTAGCAGCCGTTTGTGCCCGAGGCCGGAATGCAGCTGGACCTACAAGAATACTTCTGAAGATCAATTATTCTATATTGGAAGCAAGGACAGAGTCTAAAGAAGAACCAACATATGAGCCAGGTAGGTATAGTAAGTTCATATCTGAACTCATCCAACATGCATGCACACCGATTTAAGTTGTGAAGCTAACATGCAGCATGGGCTCCTGAGGTAAAAATTTGTAAATGCAGCCTCAAACTTTATTGTGTATATGCATAAGAAACTACCGTATTCCCGTAAGAAAGGCATGAAGATTCAATATTGCATTATTTGTAGTTATGCAATAATGATAAATATGTGCTTCTAAATTGAAGCACAGATTAGTTCAATTCTTTACTTCAGTGAGCTATAGACCACATAAATTTAACTGAGAAAAAAGGCAAATGCTAGCATTCACAACCAACTAAATTTGGACTCAGTTTTAAGTTTATCAAACTTGCTTGATATAGCTTGCTGCACGCCTTTTCGGTATTCCACAAACATTGTTGGTAAAAGGTGCTCTTTCACAAAGTTCTCCACAAAAGCTAGCAATCCATCATTCCTGGGATCTCACATGATGGGAATAAGAATTAATATCAATATAGTAGCAAAAAAAAAAAAAACGAAGCTAGAACAACATTATTAAAAGGGTGGCCAGTAAATGAGGCTCCCACCATCCTGGGTTCTAGGGAGGGTCATGTGATCAGATGGAACAAGAAACATGCATGCCTTGTATACAAAAAGAATCAAATTATGAATTTATTTTACACTGATGTAGGACAGTTTAGATCTCTGAATCTGATTCAGGACTTCTTTTACACCAGAACTGTGTGAAATCTAAACAATATACCATCAAAAGGATTCAACATATATCAAATGGCATCAAGATACCTCTTCCATAATGAAAGGTCAACATACTGTGACTAAGTTGATAGCTGCTGTGAATACCATAATTTATGGGATTCCCTGATTCTTCTTTAGATTAAGGACTCTAGCTCAATTTGGTGGTTGGACTTCGAGAAAAAATCGAAGTGGTGGCTGAAATTTCAAAAGTCACAAACTGGTGGCTGAAATTTTCAAAAATTGAACTGGCATAGTTGACCAGTCAATTTTTGTCTCTTTTTGTTTTGTAAAAAACATATATATATAAATTAAGGCTTGTATGTTCGCTTTTGACGAGTTAACTTCTTTTTGCTTAATTTTAGCTTTCAAACCTGTTCTCCTTCTAAAGTAAGGCTTTGAACTTGTTCTCAAATTAGAATTCAGAACCAAAATTCTAGTTTCGTTATTTTTTTTAAACGCACACAATTATTAATTTAAATTTCAAAAACTGAATATATATGAGCAAAATTGAAAAACTTTAGTAAATTTTAGTTTTTAACTTGAAGAAACCAAATTCATAATTTCTATAAACTCTGATACCTAAGAAAAACGTGAATGTGAGATCATTTTAGAAAATAATTATAATCAAAAACCAATCTTGAATATTTTTTACATGATTCAAGAATTTTTTTTGATTAAATTCTAGAATAAAAATAAAAAAATCTTTTGTTTAAGTAATTTTTTATCCAGAGGCTTTAGTTTGTTTTGAGAAATAACGATTAAAAATGTTCAATCAAGAGATTCATAAGCTTATGTTTTGATATTTGATTGTTGCATTTTATATTTAAATTTAATATTGATGTACTCGTAT
>JAYMTA010001017.1:0-22346 GCA_036897625.1 Pelargonium cotyledonis
TTAGTAGCGGTCTTGGGTCTCGTTTTAGGACGCTTGATGTCAGTAATCTGATTTGCCCTACTAGGGTAGGGTTGTTTTGTTTGGTTTGTATGTAGTCCCCTTAGTGGACTAGATCAGTAAATAGGACTTGGTAGGTGCCGGGTTGCTATGCTTGTAAACTAGTCTTTTTAGTTTCAGTCTAGGCTGTAACTGGACGTGATGTATAAAATAATAGTCTATGAATTGTTATTCCTCAAAAAAGAAACTTAGTTATTATCTCTCTCGATATAGCTCACTGCTCAACCCCATAACGGAGACCCGTTCTAATTACTAATGGAGCAATCTCTGAAGTTTACCTATCCCTGAAAAAATTAAAACCTTCATCTGGAAGTGTTGTTGGAACGCCATCACTGTGAAACTCAATCTTACCTCAAGGACAATGATATCGAATCCTTCCTGTCCTCAATGCAATCTCCCACCGGAATCCCTTAGTCACTGTCTTTTCCAATGTGATGAAAGCCAGAGAATCTGGTTTATATCTCCCTTAATGTCAACATACCCTCCAGTTCAATTAGGCAAATATAGTAAATCGGCTTGAAATTGAAAGTTCATGTATTAATTCGGCTCTTTAAAGTTGTGTACCAAACCGATGGTATCATTTTGTGTACCGTATTTTCTTAACCTTAAAATTTCCAATTGGTGGAACACAACAATGAATGATGAGATTATAAGATCAAATATATAAAAATGTCCCTAGAAATTGTAACATAAGCTAGAAAAGCTCAATGATATACAGAGACCTCTCTTCAATCCAACTACAGAACTCTCAGGACCTCACAAGACTGCACGTTTTGGCTACACTAACAAGATAAAAACTGCACTCAGCAAGAGTCGACAAGATGCGAAGATACCTTCTGCACAATTAACTTGATATTCTTTACCCTTTCATCAACTACCTGCCGTAGCTGCTCTTCTTGACTAGGCTGATTCGCATCCATCTGAACACCATTAGTTTCACCAACACACGACTTGAACATGACAAAGGACATCTCCGGATCATAGTTCGTAGGTACTTCTACCACTCGTTTCCCAGCAGTCTCGGAGTCTTTCCCCAAGATATCAGTTCTTATCCGTTCGGTAATGACAGACACAAAGTCTTCCATGTACTTGTCAACAGGTTCAAGGCCTAGGTAGATCAGAATCTCCCAACAGTTGAGAAGTTGCTTTTTGTTGATTTTCAGACTTTTCCTGACATCCTCAATTGCACCAGGTGGAGGCAAGAATCTAGGAATCTGGGCTTTCTTTGATAGTTTTCCTTGTTTCATGCGGGAAACTGCTGAATTAACAGCCTGTTTTATTGGGTCAAACGCAAGCAAACGTGACGTATCAATACAAGTGCGCACGTGCTGAAGGTTATCCACCGGTTCTTCAATTGTCAAGTCGTACACATTTTCTGACATAGCAACATCGTTTAGCACCTCTAGAAGGTAACGGCCGTAACCTTTGTGCTGGTAAGGTGGCAATACCAGTATCTGGACACCATAAAAAAGTTTCGTGAAAATACTGAAAGCAGAATGTATTTGCAGAAAAATTATTCAAAACACCCCTATTTGAGTACTCTTTAGATTTGGTAACCAACAGGACAAATAAAAGACTAACCTGACCAAGTCGCAAGCGAGAACTGTCGGGATAGCAGTAAAAACGATAAACTACAGCAAAACCAAGCAATCGATCTTGATCTCCCCCTTGCTGTTTGGTATTCTTCTGAATCAGGAAATACATATCCCAAGAAGAATCGTTAACATCAATAGGGCTGCTACCTGATTCAGGAAACAAAACAGGTTGAAAATTGAAGCTCTTTTACAATGAAAATAAGACTATAAAATGAGAAGGAGAGAGAAAACAGGTTAATGATTTACCATCAATAAGAAGAAGAACAAGAGGCACCAAGCGACCGTAGAGGTACCCAGCAATACTGCTTACACTCATGCGAACAACCTGATCCAGATGAGCACAACAACCATGAAAGGTAATCTCAAAACATACTATTCATGAGTGAGTATGTGGAAGAAACTACAACATAAGTTAGGATTGTCCATTAATATGCAATTATGCATGGCAATGGAAGGGATGGTTACTCTAAAACTACTATATTACAGGTTGCCCAGTCACACAGCAGTATAAAGGAATTGCTTCCAACAGTACCACTGTTCTCCTCAAAACAACTTGGAGGTGTCTTTCGCGTCATTGTCTAAACCTCACCACCCAAACCCTTTCACAAAACAACTGCCTCAAATCAACAGTCAAAAGGAAATAGATGATGGTATAAGAAAATAGGAGCATTAACTATCTCCTCTGCAGCCATCATTCTGTCATGCTAAACATGCAAGTAATGGCATAAAGATGTGTGATCAGCAGAGCTCAGTAGAAAAAGGTACCTCAACTTTAGAACCTTCCTCCAAATGATTATTAGTGCCATAGATATGCCCATTGTAAGCTTTGTGCTGCAATATCTCTCCAGATGATACAATGGATCTAAGAAGAATGAAAATGCAGAAACCAAAATGTTACAAGCGAATAACAAGATAACCATGCAAAAAAAAAAAAAAACTGGTATTCAAATTTGCAAAGGCTTTCTGCGAGACTTTACCGAATGTAATTAGCATCTTTTGAAAAAGTTTGAAGGAAATCCTCTTTATTCTCAATAAGATTTTCACCAAGGACATCCTGTGAGGTACTGTAACTAATCAGCAGGCTACAAATGGAAGTGACAAAATGACAATTTAACATGTGCACTCAGTCAATACCTTAAGAGAGGAGTTTAGGTCTGTGATCCCTTTGCCTCCCTAGCAACAAATATCAAAGTTTAGTATATTACCCTCAAACAATAAAGCTGGAAGAACAAAAATAAAATAAATAAGTATCAATTATCTACATAAAAACTGCAATAACACCATAATCAAGAGGAAAAAAATCAGCCTAAAACATACGGATGAAATGTCACTGCTACTTACATCAGAAGTACTCTGAAATGTTATATCTGGATATGCATGAAAGGATACACTGCTCATCCAAATATTGATCTGCATAATGTGAAAGAAGACCCATTAGAAAATGAGCCACAACAGAGAATTAGTAGTTCAGATCAATTTTCCAAACAGAACAATAGGCTAAATTTAACATGCTACACAGAGCAAACTATGCAAGTAAACTATGCGACAAACAATTTTATATCGATGAGACAAACTAAATGAGACAAATAACAAATAACAGAGAGGAAAAAGAAACATCCTCTTCTAGCCTTCTCTTATTTTCTAATGAAACAGAACCAAAAGTAAACAGTTCAATATTTTAGTGTTTCACATAATTACATATCTTCTAAATGCAATCCAAAGAGAGCATTAACATAATCTCACACTATAAGTCTAATATTTATTCCTCTTGATGTTACATTAACCAATGCAGGCAAAGAGATCCATGTTATAAATAAATCTGTAGTAAAGACTTGTATGATGCACTTCTATAATCAACCTCATCCCAACTAACACATGCCTGCAGTCAGTGAAAGCATTGAGAGTACTAAAACCATTTACTTCCACATCTTGTCCATGATAACTATAGCAGATGAAATATATAGTAACATTTATTGAAACTAGACCCTTGAGACTGAATAGTTTTCAAATTCCATATAATTCTAATTTTACCTTGAGTTCTTGGTAACCATAAATTTTTCCATCTGGCTCAAAAAAGTGATTCAGGTCAACTGGATCAATACAAAAACTGTCCATAGCACCCACTTCCTCTTTGCTAGAAACTACAAATCAAACAATTAAACAATACACACAATTATAATAACAGCAATATTGATAATATAACGAGACAAAGAAACAATAAAAAAAGAACAGCCAAAATTATTGGAAGAATTAAGCCTCAGCTTACTTAAATTAAAAAAAATCATATAAAACCCAAGTTAAGGGCATGCTTAGCATTAGAAGCATGAGCATGTAACTACAGCATTAAGTGCAGTTTAACTTTGTTTCGACTCTTTGGCTGATCACAACAGCATTCACTAAGCATGTTAATCAAATTACATTTATTAGCCAATCCTTTGCCAGTTAAAAAACTCGCTGGTCCACCCAATATTATTTATGCAATGTAGAAATCGAATGAAACAGCTAAATAGTTACAAATGTGCGTACAAGTTTATCTAAACTATATCCTTTCATAACAACACTTAAAAAAAATATAAAACTGCAAGTATCTGAGTCTAGAGTCGTTCTTGTTTAGATAAAATCCCAAGTAACTTGAATACAGGAAAAAAAAATTGCATCTTTTGTTTCCTAGCCTTAACAAACAAACATAGCATAGCACAGAGGAAAATGAGCCTGCAACTTCAACATAACACCTAAAATAAAATAATTTACAAGTAATCCAAAAAAACATTAAAACCAAAAAAGATCTAAAAACATTTCTCATACCCAGAAAAATCTTGATGCACTCATTGGCCTCAACACCGGAATCTGCACCATAGCAATGAAAGACAGAGCCCAGAGAGCACGTAAGCTAAAAATAATAATTAAAACCTTCCAGTACAGATTACCAACTGCGGAAACAAGAAGAGTGAGACCAGCCAGAGCAGAGCTCGCGGTGATGAAGAGAGTGGGATACAAATTCTGTCAAAATTGGAGGTACGGTCGACTCACCGGCATCGGAGAAACGGACGCGGCGGCGCTTCTTGGGGTCGGAGGTTGGATCGGCAAGGGATTGGTGCTTTTGGCCCATTATGGCGGTGGATTTAGGGTTTGGGGAGCGGGAAATGAGAGGGGATTGGGCGGGAAATTGGAGTGTAGGAAATGAAGAAGTGATAAAATTAGGTCTATATATAGACAGTTACATCTCACTCGAATTTATGAATTTGTAAGAACAATGTACTCAATTCTGTATCTCGTGCAACGCACGTGTTCCTTTGGTCTTAAGAGAGTATTAGCTATTCAAATTAACCTGCATCGCCGACCCGGCTATTCAACCCGCACCGCAATTAGCCAACTCAACACCAACCCATCTAATAGACGCTGTGGCCCAACCCAAACCCATGGTTGGGCACAGATTACCAACTCTTGACCCTATTTTTATTAGCACTTTTCTTTTTATTAACTCAAAATGTTTTGGAGAAATATTTATATTTATATCAATGTACATTTGTTTAGCGACTATAGAGGTGACTTTTATTATCGTTTTAATAGTTCCAACATTGAACTACTTAATAAATTATACAATTAGAAACCATCTCTTAAAGTAGATGATATAATCAATATACATAACGAATGATAATTATCATATTAGAAGTTAATTTGTGAAGAGAATAACTTGCGGAGATAATAATATCTCTTGAAGAAAATGATGTTCCAGTACAACTTGTTCCTCAAAGATAATAATATGAACTGTATCCATAAATTAGTGCATATGTGAACATCCTTGAATGATGATACAAACGTTAATGTAAATCTCGTTTAATTATCAAGCTATGTTGTGTTCATCTTATGTTCATATACATGTGAGTTATAATTATAGTAAGGATAATCACATATGCTTACCTTTGCAAACACACTGTGCAACCCTTAATTTTAAACACCACCCAAATGCTTTAAGAGTGACGATCAATGAACTACTCGTGCAGATATAACATCGTCCATGAAAAAAGCTGGTCCCTCTTTTCGGAAACGAGAGATTTGGGACACCTTGGTCCATTTCTCTCGGTTTAGCTTACTATAATAAAGCACAAAAAAAGACTTTGACTCTAAATCCCTGTTTCTTTTCCTCTCTAATAATAGGATATTTACAGCTTTGAACATGTTTGAGAAGATTACAAGTATACATGGTATAGAGACAAGTTTAGTTCAATGTCGAGAGTATCACACCACCTAAGATTATTAATTCAGTAAAAGATTTGACAAATCAAACTTTATCTAAAAAATAAGCATTCTCACACAAGAAAATCAAATCTTACTTCCAAAACACTTAACTTGGCATGTCTGATAATCTAGGTTTATCAGTTTAAGCTTTAACAAAACATAATGATTAAAACAGAGTGAAAATTTCATGTCTCTCTTAAAACAAAAGAGAACAAAGAAAACCATTGAAGGTGAAAAAAACCATAAATATTTTCCTAGCATCTACATTTTCTTGTGGGCCTGCCTGTTCCTCTTCTTAACACCAGACTTCGCAACCTTCAGGCTCCTGTGAACAGCACTAAGCCTGGCAAGGGCTGCCTTCTTCAAATCCGGCCTGTAGTAGTTGTCAGCAATCTGAAATCACCGGGAAGAAAAACATCTGGCATTATTATATCATACAAATATCGTTTCAATTCTATCTGAATTCATAAACAGACTAACACAGAATTGTTGCATGCATCTATTATACATTCAAAATCAGCAACTTTTGAGGGAATTCAGTTTTAAACAATGCAGTATTGTGGCCGTGAATACATGTAAATTCTGACTGTAAGCTTAGTTGAAGATACACAACTAAGTGAGACAAAATTAGAAATGAAGCTCAGAAGCCAAGCGTAACAAGAATATTTCACAGAAGATGCTACACATAGTAGAATCTCCTTACATGTTAGCTTCTCATCACTGCATAAGATATATATAACAAATGATGCATACAAAGTTGTGATCTAATGCATAGAAAACAGTGGTGTACAATCATAAGAAAATTATTCAGCTCAGAAGCCAAGCGTAACAAGAAAATTTCATTGAAGTTCCTACACAAAGTAGAATATTCTTACATGTTAGCTAATCATCACAGCATCCAAAACATAAATAAAAAAATTGTTGCATAAAAAAATAATGACCTAATTCATAGAAAGCAGTGTACACTCGTAAGAAAATTATTTAGCTCAGAAGCCAAGCGTAACAAGAAAATTTCATTGAAGATCCTACACAAAGTAGAATCTTCTTACATGTTAGCTTCTCATCACTGCATGAAAAACTAAATTTTGCTGCCAAAACACAGTGAACTAAATGAACTGGAAACCATAGATAATTTGTACCAGAATAGCATCTTATATGCTAGGTTCTCATCACAGATTGGAAAGACACAAGATATTGAAAATAAATCACAAAAAATAAAAGAACCACATCTTAGTTGACCAGGCGACTCTAAAATAAAATGCTTCAAATAAAAAAATGAAGCTCAGAAGCCAAGCTTAACAAGAAAATTTCAATGAACACCATATATAAAGTAGAATACTCTTACATGCTAGCTTCTCATCACAGCTTAAACATTTTGATAATTGCGGTACAGGAAAACACAGCTTATATGCCAATACAATGAACAAATACAGCCTAAAGTGCAACCAAATGAAACAACTTTTCAAACAAACAAAGAAGATCAATAACCATTAATGATAAACTAGTATTCCTAAACCAAAAGTTGCTATCAAAAAACATGTTTAATACCTGATTGCAAACAGCCTTTGACATCCTGCTGAACTCCTTTCTCATTACAGACTTGTGAAGCAAACTGGCAGGCTTGTTCTGCTTCTTGGTCTTGGTGGTCGCAAGCACCACAGACAGGTCCTTGCCTCCTGACTGAATGGTTACAGTTTTACGGTTTGCAAGACCTAAATCGAAAACCAAGTCAATATAAGCAACAATGCGAAACCTAAAACAGAACACAGCACCAAAAAAAAACTAAACGCCCCAATATAGATTTAACATCCTCAAATTCAACCTTCCAAAAAACTAAACTTTCTCAGTTGATTATAATGAGATAGTGACAAACTTTTACATTCTCCGCAGAACCAAACGAACCTGAATGCTTGTAGGAGTTGACGTTGTAGAGATTGTTGCTCTCCTTGCTGAACTGCACGCTCTGGGTTCCATTACCGAATTCCTTGACGAGAAAAGAGTTGTTCCTCTTCACGATCTCCCAGATCAGCTGCCCAGGAACTGTTGCCATTGCACCTAATTCATAAACATTAATGGACAGTATTAGGGTTAGAAAACCAAACAAAGCTTTAAAAAAAAAAAAAAACATTTCCAATGCATACAGAATCACAGGACTATCACTATGTTTTCTCGAGATCGCAAATTGACTCAATCACAAAAAAAGTTCAGCTAAAATCATGATAGAAATCTAAAAACAGAATCGCTTTTGAAAAAATGTACACAAGATTGATACGAAAAGAAGAGGAAACAAATACAGGAAGAAAAATGAAGGATTCAGGAGAGATCTAAGAGGCGATGGTGACTTACTGTTGCAGAGAGGTAGAGGCACCGACAAGCAGAGAGAGGGAGCTCTAGGGTTTACGTCGCCAATCTGTAGGAGGAAGAAGAGTCTTTGAAGTGTTGATTTTATAGTCAGTTCCCAAAACCCTAACCAACACCTAAACAGAACGAGCTAAGTGATGCTGCTAAAACTTTTGTTTATATATATAAGAACTCAAAGCAAACATCACATCTGGGCGTTTGGTCTAGTGGTATGATTCTTGCTTTGGGTGCAAGAGGTCCCGAGTTCGATTCTCGGAACGCCCCTTTCTTTTTATGCATAGAATTTGCCTATATAATAAGCTTTCAAGAGCATACATATTTGCAACATCCCATAAACACAAACTGTATTTTTATTTTTTTCACAGCTTCAGCAACAAAATGTTGTTAATAATACAAATCAATCATTTCACTGAGTTGTTTACAAACAAGCTGATAAGCAACCATACTTTTTTACTCCAAACAGCATGTAAAATGCTAAACATGGATCGAATCGTTCCGTTTACTATATTCACATGCATTTGAGTTAACAAGACGATTCTCCGAAACTCCAGTAAGTGTGCCACATCATAGAGACCTTCTAATTACAAGAATGATACAACGAATTCTGCTATGCTTTCTGCAACCTCGTGTATTACAGGTTTCCGTGGACCAATATGGAAAAGAGTTTAAATGGAATGAACTTTATACTCGTTCTTTTCTAGACTCAAATGCAACGATCTCGGTTCTACTTCTCAGGCACTATGATCTGTTAGATGCCATCGGAGACCCATGTATCAGTAGCTCCTTCTTCCCACAACCCCCATCTCCATCTAATTCTTGAGCAAGCTTTACACCTTGAGATGAGGTTGCTTGTGACACTAGAATCAACTTCACGATGGATAAGCAATGCAATATCAGACAAGATGGTGCATTTATCCACGACAGAGAATATGAATGACAGCGTAACGTCAATATCATATACCACCAAACGTGCAACGATTTCTTTAAGACCCTTCATCCCAGCCCTACTCTCTAAGTGGTTTCTCAGAAAATGGGTCTCCACTTCCAACCACACCCCAGAACCCAAGGTAAGAGAACTGACCTCGGGAAAAAGATCAAACAACATCTCGAGACTGAAAATTGTCACTCCAACAGATTCGGTCCGTTTGAGTGAATCCACGCTTAGCTTCTTAATTGTTTTACAAGATGAAAATGCACAAATAAGGCTGGAAAGATTCGAAGATTCAATATGAAGCTTTCTCAAGTCGAGCATCTCCTTCACTCTAAACTCATCTGCATTCTCGAGAGAAAGATCCAAATCAGACAACAATGGAGTTTCGAGGACAAGAGACATTGGCTTTATACACTTCAGTTTGAGTTTAACAAGGTTGGGTGCAAATATAGCCAGAGACACCGGAGCATTAGACACAGTCCATTTGCAGGTTTTCAGATGCAAGAGATGAATTCTCGGTTCCTTAAGTCCTCCCACCCCGATCAAGTTCAGAACTTGCAAAGAGGGAAAGCAATCATTCAACTTGTTCAGGTCCTCATCATCTAGCCTTATGAACTCTAGCGTCAAACTCGTGAGCGTAGGCATTAGATTCAGCCCATCAACTGACAACCATGCATTCTTCACCTCCAGATAAAGAAGACCATTGCCTGTATATGCAGGAAAAGCAAACAAACTTCAATGCCCGAAATTGGTCAACTATCAACATCATTACAAATCTCAATTCTCATATTGATTGTACAAAAACCCTTACAGATAACAATATCATGTAGTCTTATGGTGCTGTGTTGATATTCGGCTTCTAAATTTAACCCTAAAAGCAGGACATTTGGCTAAAACCAAGCTGATCAGAAGCTCAAATTCTGATAAACAGTCTATGAATCTACTTCTCTACAATCAAATTCTCCACATTCTTGATTCCATAAACAAAAGAAGAAAAAAAGAGAGCATAAATTTCACTTTCACAAACAGCCAAAGCAATTTCAGAAACAGTAAAATACCATAATTGGGAACAAAAAAAATGGACTAGCATAAAATTCTTGATGCAACTTAGCTGTAATTCTGATAAACAGTCTATGAATCTACTTCTCTACAATCAATTTTGATACATACGCTCTCAGAAAAATTAAGGCACTAGCATAAAATTCTCCAGATTCTTGATTCCATAAAAAAACCAAAGGAATTTCAGAAACAGTAAAATATAATAATTGGGAACAAAAAATGAACTCACAGCACGAAGAAACAAGAGCCAAAACATCCGATCGTCTCCAACAAGACTGAATCCAGAAATCCCAAATTGAGAGCGACCTCAGGTCCCCACAAATTCTAGGCAACCACTCCTTCACGAAGCCCACGTCCGTCAGGTGCAAATCGTCAGACTCGTCCTCGACGTCGTCGTACGATATCCCTCCGAGCGACTTCTCGACGCCGACCGCGACGGACTCGAGGCCATCACGAGAATTCAATATTAATCTCCTCATAATCGACTTGAACGGCGTGACGAGGTCCCTGGTCTCCGGCGACCTCGATTTCAGGTAGCGCGACAAGGAGCAGAGGAGGCTGATTGAACGGACCTCGTAGGAGAGCGCGTTCAGCGTTTTCGAGGCGAGTCGACACCGCGCGAGGTCCGTGGAATCGCCGAGTCGACTCAGGATGTCGATGACCAGAGGTGGCGGGAGATCGTCCATGGCGCGCGCAACAGAAACCAGGTGCAAGTGAGCATCGATCTATGGTTTTTGTCTCAGTTCTTGCGTGGTTGACGGTTGACCCGTTCCAGGACAGGATATTTTGAATCTCACAGGATCAGGGACGATGAACGTACACTCTCCTCAGTGGCGCGTGTGTTACACGAGTCTAATTTGATTCATAAACTATTTTAAGAACTTTTTTACGATTCAAAATGGTAATCGAAAACGATTATTACCTTTAGAGATTATATCAAAAGTTTCGTAGACTATTTTAAACACGCAAGTCTAATGATTATTCTTGGTTAAAAAAAATTTAGGTAACAAATTATGTCTTTTACCTACCAAATTTTATGATTATGTTTATACATTGGTTATTCAATGCATTATGAGAGTTTAAAGCTTTGTTATTGATAAAAAGAAAAAAGATTAATGGTTTAAGAAAATACAAACACATGAGGGCATCAATGTCTTTTTATCGTGCAAAATACTGACTTTCAGCTGCTAACGCTATGACGTCTCTTACATGTGGCGTTACAAAACACCAGTGATTTAAAATGATTGATCTCTTCAAAATTTCGAGTTCGAGACTCCCATCATAGTGTTTATAACTCACAAATGCATGTTGGACAAAGTGGTTAAAACACTTTGAATTTCTTATGAGGTCTCGAGTTCAAGCTTCTTTTGTCAACGGTATGTGATAAAATTTGTGGAATGGTGTTTAAGGTGACGTTTTGAGGAGTGAGCAACATTGTCACTTCGAGTATAATATCCCGTTGCTGATAAAAAAAAAGTATTGGTAACTCGATGCATTACCAGATATATAAATTAAGGAATCTAAGAATTCAATTCAAATCACAACCAAACTAAACATGAAAGCATAATCCAAACCCAATCACAGCTTTTTATTTCAGTTCATAGTAACATATACAATCTCATATCTGAACTAGCAAGTTGGAAAACAGTGAAGAAGAAAATTTTCATCTAGTCTCAATCTGGAATGGCACATTCTATATAATCATGAAACATGAAGTACACTCAGACTTTAAAAACTGTTTATTACTGTGCAGAATCTGAAAGAATAACCAATAGTTATGGCAGTTCATGAATGTACCTGTACACTATAACATAAAATTAGTCAAGTTCATCGACGATTGTTTCTAAGAGCCTGAAAATGGGCAGTGAAGGTGTCAATATCAGGAAGATTCGGATGAACGTGACTAGGCTTCTCTTTAGACGGAGACTCAGTGGCACTCGAACTAAAACTCTTTGAACTTCCCGAGGTTGCTGACAATACTATCTTCGGACGAGAATTGGAGGATAGATTCCTTGAGGCTGACTTCAGACTTTCCTCGCGGGAGGGCTTATTGGAGTCTGGAATTGGCCTAGACGGAGATTGTGCCACTTTTCTAGCCCATTCAAGATCCCCAACATGATATGAGCTCTTAGTCTCAAAATGGGGCTCAGCTAAGATTTCAGTCCTCTCTGCATCGCGATCTGAAGTTACTTGTCCTCCTGACAAAACTTTAGCTTTCGAGAAAGAACGGCTATCAGGAGAGGCTTTTGTCCTTCGAGAAAATCCTGTGCCTGAACGACCTTTGCTGGTTGGAGTCTGTCGAGGAAGATTGCCCTCCGAATCACTATTGTCCGAGTCAAAATATGTCGTTGGGCTTCTAAGACTTGACTTCTTATTTAATTCAACAGTCAAGTTGCTGTAATTATGTGGCCTACGTTTCTGTTGGAATTCCTCATCTGAATCATGATCCAAGTGTGTCTCTGAGAATATTGAGCTTGACTTCTTGTATACTTCTGTTTTTGCGTTCTGACTGTATGCTTCTTGCCCACTAACCCCATCATTAGAAGATGTCTCGACTCTTGGGGAAGAAGAGGATTGCTCAATCTTGCTGGAAGTATCATCAGCTGCTAGTTTGGACAAGAAAGCATTCCCTGATAGATTCTTACTATATGGCGGACGCTTAAAACCCTTGTTTCTAAGGCCACCTGTTAGCATTCCCAAGTTCAATTCTGAACCACTTTCCAAACTAGACTCTTTGACAACTTCCTTATCTCTCATGGTACGATCAGGAAGCTGTGATGAACGAAAGCTATTCTTCCCTTCTTCATGTACCAATGAAGGCCTTGAGAGTTGCTGAGCCCACCGACTATTTCCTTCAATCACTGGATCATTTAGCAAATCAGAGTCATCGTCATCTGAAACTACTAGTGATTTCTCAAGCTTGGAGGGAGAACCACTCGAACCAAACTTTTCCCCAAATTTGGTACCAGATGATTCCACTCCTTGTTTTCCATCAGAGTGCACTTCCCTAGAGTTCAAATCACTTGAAAATGATTGTGACAATAGTTTTCTGTCAGACCCTGATCCCTTTCCCACAGACGAAGATTTTAAGAAAATCTGACTCCTACTCTGTGTTTGGTATGGGCTTGAGGAAGGAACATCATGTTCAGACACAAATGTTCTAGGCTCTATCCTTCCAACATGATTAGACCTGTCCACATCCTCTTCACTTTCAGAACTTGGACCATCTGAATCATCAAAGGTCACGGGCAAACGGTCATTTAATCGTGAAGAAACAGCAGAGCCTGCAGAAAACACAGAATGAGAAACATCCCGCCTGGGACTCCAAGCATTTATATTTGTCGTCAGATGAGTAGGTGATTTTCTGTCTGGTTGTGAGAAAAACAAACTTGATTCATGTTCCTTGTACTTGCCCACTGCATCAAACGCATCTCCATCGTCATCTGAACCAGATTCATCAAAAGCTAAAGAATCTTTGTTATAAGAACTAGTTTGTTTGGTATCACTTTCACTGCTTCCTTCATCAATAACAGCAAAAGGGTTCTCACCAGCATCCTTGTTTGGATCCAAACAAACTTCATTATCCTTGCTAAAATCTCTAGAATGAGAATGAGAAGAAGTTCTACTCGACTGTTTGCTAAGCCTCACTTCTGCAGAGTAATCAATGTTCTCAGATGTCATATCATCTTGCTTTCCACTCAATGATGTAAAACCAGAATTGCTAGATTGTTTGTTAAAACTATTCCGGTCAATAAGATCACTCCTTCCTGGTTCAGTTGAGTTGTTTTCAGAGTACTTATCTGCCATTTGGGAGCTATTTACCACATGATCATCATGAAAAGACGATGAATGAGACTTCAAGGAAGATGACCGACTAGATTTATTAGTGCATCTACTGCTATGCTCGTAAAACCTTTCATCCACCCCTCCTGCCAGGTTAGTTTGCTCATTTTCATTGACTCGCTCGCTCTGCATTTTAGAAACTCTGCCATGCAAAGCATTATTTGATTGATCTTTGGCTAGGTGTTCGCCTTCAAATCTTGAACCAGAATATCTTTCAGGCTGATCACCTTTTAAATCATACAAAGAAGAGTTACGTGACTCCGAGGAATACTGCCTGGTGATATTCTCATGGCTTGAACGACGTGATTCCGAGGAATATTGCCTGGTCATATTCTCACGGCTTGAAAGACCTTCCGCAGGTCCGGGCACCCTAACTGTCCGCGGGGTTAAACGCCCCGCCGCCGCCTGGGCCAGCCATACGGGCCCGGTCTGCAGATTCAGCAGCCGCCTGTGCAGCTGCAGCAGCATCCTTGAATTCCATATTCCAATTCTGCCTACCAGAAGAAAAATTACTGCCATTCCCGGAATACGAATGCCTAAATTCCATCTCTTCATTTACAATTCCTGCATGATTGAGCATCTCATATATTTAAAACGGATAACAGAAAGAACAAGAGAAGTAATACTTCTAAACGATGCCACATAAAAAAAAAAAAAAAAAAAAAAAAAAAGGAAATCAGCTATCTATCTTCAAGTGCGTATTTCACACACCTGGAGGTCTTGCTTCTGGGTGGGAATTACCCGTATATGTAGGAGCACTATTTTGGGAGTCATGTGTTGATTTTCGGTTGCAGTCATGCAAGTTCGTGGGTATGTCATGCTTCTCCTCACGACTAGATGGGACTTGGAAGGTAGACTGACCCTTTTGATCATAATTAGATTGAACTTGGACATTAGGAGGTTCCATGCGCATTTGAATACTGGCCTTCTCAAAGGTACTAGGTCCATTCTGCTCACACAAATTTTGGAAAGAACATTAACATTAGTTTACTTCTTAACTTTAAGTTAGCTATGCTATAACATGATGAGATTAGTCACACCAGCAGGTCCTCGGGAGGCATTGGATCTTTCTCTCCAATAGGATCCCATTTGATGTTATGTTCCTCAGCAATAGTCTTCAATATTTTGATTTTGGTTGGACCATCAGGTGCATTAGCAGATAATTTCTCGATCAACTGAAAATGATGGAATGCAAAAATAAGCATAACAGTACTAAGTGAACCTTAGACAGACATGAACTACAAACTTCAGTCTTGTGCAAGAACTAATTACCATGCGAGCGACACCACAATTTGGACGCATTTCAACAGCTGCAGATGTAAATTCTTTTCCATATTTTGCAGTGAAATGCTTACGGGCATCCATGAGTTCTGGTACATCAGCGCATCTGGGGGATGCAAATATTATACTTGTAATTGCTTCCTTCAAGTCAATAGGGCAGTTTCTGGAAAATGAGCATTTAGGTTAAATTTAGTAGATGAGTGTACGCAAACATAAAACCCAAAACTGTCATGACTATTTTGATTGAATCTGTTTACATACTTTTGAGACTCAATAATCGGCAAACGTGCGACAATGAGCTCACAGTATATCTCAATAAGCTCATATGCTGAAAGTGTTTTCTCTTCCCTCACGACATGTTCAACCTGAAATGCAAAACACAAAGAAACACAAACATCAACCAAACTGTCTGGAACCCTCCAATCCAAAACAGTCATATCACTTTGGAAAACGATAACATAATAATTTTTCCTGATGTAACGAGAAAATCACTTATTTTGTCCATTCTACAGCCTAGAAGAATGAACAAAACAGAATACCAAAGTGACTGCTTTAACTAATAGTTGAGCATAGAACGCAAAAGCAGTTACTACCAAGACGTACCACATATCACATATGTAACTACTTACATCGTCGTACTAATCAGCAGTCCTATATATATATATATGGATACATACGGATAATACCCTTAAACTAATTGTATCTTTGCTGTGATTGATACCTTACAACAGAAGCTACACTGCATAAGCATAATTACCTATTGAACTAAGCATACAATGCTCTTCTGAAAATACTAGTACTCTTTTCTCTACCAATTAACAATAAAAACTCAAAGAATTAAAAAAAAAAAAAAAAAAAAACACCAATCATAACTTTAAAAACATCAATATCTAAATCCAAAACAAAACAAAAAAAAAAGTAGTAATTGAACTTCAATGGATCCACAAGAAAACAGAAAAGAATAGAACAGTACTCGCATCATGGCGGTTCGTTCCTGGCCAGACTCGAGTAATTGTGCCAGCTCTCTCTTCATATGCTTCACCTGAGCTTCCCTCTTGTTCTTCAAAAGCTTTATCCGCGAAGCAGCAAGCTTCAATGCAGTTTTGCTGCAAAACCCAGTAATTAAAAACTAAAGTCAAAATCAACAGAAGAATCAAACCAGAAAATAACGCAGAAACATATTCAATTAAACTCACCAATCTCAATCACACAACACCGCAAAACAGATATTAAAACAAAAAAAATAAAACAAAAATACCATTTTGCAGGCTTAAAGCTTCTGTGGAGCATTGCTCAATTCCAGGATCGTCGCCGAAAATCGGATGCTTCTGCGGTTCAAACGAAGGATTGAGAGAAAAAAAAAATGATAAAAAAAAAAAAGAGAAAATGGGTTTGCGTGGGCTCTGTAAAACGAATAATAATACTAAATCAAATTGGACATTGGAACATACGGAAAGGAGAAGGTGCTAAGAAGATTAACGATGGAAGCGTAATGACCAAAATGCCCTTTGGGCTGTTTTGAGAAAACTTATCATCATGTTACTGGTCAGTTAGACTTTTCAGACTTACGTGGAGAAAGGGATCTACAAATTCATTAATTACATAAAACCCACAGAAATATAAGACTCCGTATTATAATTATTATTTTAGTTGAATATGACTTGGAGAGTTGCCACGCACTACATCAAATGAAGGCTACATGGGACAATTTAAAACCGACTTGTTAGAAGTTGTGTTCACTATAAATAACTTTCCAAAAAAAAAAAAAGTTTTAGTTCATTTTGTTGACTTTGATGATAGTGTGTCCTAAAACACATGACGATTCTAAAGAGCGCATGAGCCACAAGGTTCATAGACTGATCTGCAAAATGAAATTTTGTACTATATAGTTGATTTGAAGTAACAAGAATATATC
Organism: Pelargonium cotyledonis; assembly: GCA_036897625.1. Classification (NCBI taxonomy): domain Eukaryota; kingdom Viridiplantae; phylum Streptophyta; class Magnoliopsida; order Geraniales; family Geraniaceae; genus Pelargonium; species Pelargonium cotyledonis. The sequence goes on from JAYMTA010001017.1 coordinate 17,282, forward strand.
GTATGACAAATCAAGGGCACTAATAGTTTATCCTTCAGCTTATGAAGCATGAATAAACGTCGTCGAATTTGATTTTACCAACACTCCGACCGTCCCAAACTTCCAACATTTCTCTTACCCCTCGCACCTCCACCACCTCTACTTTTGACCGTTCATCCAATCCCATTTTTATTATCAACTCGGAACAAAGCCCCATCTATATATAATATTATATTAACACCGATGTAAAATTAGGGAAAACGGTAGAACGAGTCAGCACAAAAATTAAATTGATATTTTTTTTCTTTAACCAGAAAACAAAAATGAAAGAGAGAAAGAAAGTAGTTTTCCTTTTTTTCAGGTTTTTGAGGAGCTGACCTTGTGAATTAGTGGCCCATATGTTGAGTTTTGACAGATAATTTATATTCTTTTTCTCAATAGACCACCACAATCCATAAATGTCAACTGTTTATAGTTTAGAGAGTAATGATGTATACATTTGTGTACCAAACAAAATTTGAACAAAATAATGTGTCAACCAAAGAAACATGACATATCAATTTCTTTATTGATGAGTTAGTTAAATTACAACGCATCATGTGTACATTAGGTTTAATAAACATGTCGCTCCGCGTCAAAAATTCATAGGAGGGTGGTGGTATCATATATGTCAGATTTGTATTTGTTAAAACTCAATTTTAAACCACGAAATATGAAAATTAAATGTGACATGTAGGCTGCCACGTCATTTTGTACACCAATACAAAATTTGTGACATTTAGCATTTTCCTAGTTTAGAATCCAGTTGCAGTGTGGGACAACAAAAGTGTCGTTTTGTATGTGCATCTTTATCCATGAATAGACATTTATTGGATAACTTTATGACATTTAAAATCCGAATGTTTTTGGGTACGACTGACAATCGAATATCAAATGAAGTCGAGCCATATTTTGCGAGGCTCAGATTTGCATTAGGCTTTATAAACCCAAACTTGAAATTGACACCTCTAATCATGCGTAGTATGTTGCGTTTGCAGTATGTAATACGGTACAATGGTACACATTATACTGAAAAATTGAAGAGCATAGCACATTAACAAAAGAGTGAATAAGTTTTGAACATTAAAAAGACCCAAAGTCAAGTTGTAATTCTTGAAAACTATATTGGTATTGAAGTCTCGAACAAAAATACATCACAATAGAGGGTCATTATGCATTTACACCTACATCAATTGTATACACAAATTTATGTTGAACCAATAATGCTAAAGAATGAAATGCAAAATTGTGACACACTTAAATTAAATAACGATGATTATGACGTTCGTATTAGCAAGTTATATATCGAAGGTTGGACCCAAGTCGCCAATTAAGATGGCCAAATCCATAAAAGCTTGCATGGTAGGCAAAGCAATTTCGTAAGGACATTCCCGCGAAAACCCAACTTTGCCGGCTTGTCTAACTCCTCTAAGCACACTTTAAACCTTTTATGGCATGTTACATTTATCATACCTGCCAACCAAACAAACATATTTAGAGAAGCCTCTTGTAATGACATCATTATATCAATAGTTAAAAGTGAAAATTAATGGTACCCATTGTTATAATAACTTAAACAGTAGATCGAGCCGACTCGGTTGCCAGAAATCACAATCGATTGTAGTTACCAGGTTCTTCCAAAACAATAAAAAAATATGTCTATGCTCTTTTAAGTTGTTTATGACTACAATGATCCACTATATATCTTAGATTGGGTGTCAAAAGAGCCATTATCGAGATTGGTGTATCTACTGTACATGATCTTTTGAGTAATGGATACATAAGATCTCATAAATGTGCTACTCTAATTAATGCTTGTAGGGCTAAAATTGAGTTTACGGGGAAATTGTTTAGGCTTATTCCAGGAGAAACCAATTTCGTCACCAACTTTTATGGCCACGCGTATTCTCGCCACTCGAATTTGTAATATTTAAAACGCACCCGCATGTAGGTTGTTTGTACTTATTGAATAATGATGTTATATATGAGTTGTGTAACCAACATACTTATTTTTGTGGGATCAATTCTTTTTAATTAAGCACCTAGTTTTGGAAGGAAAACAAAAAAGGAAATACTCATAAAATTAGCTGTAATCCATCTAAGGATTTCACCAACAATTTGAAAAATCTTGGTAGTGAAATATTGAAATTGAAACGCAAAACCAGGTAGGGGACAATGAAAATTGATTGGGAAGTGCATGCGTATTGTTAAGTATTGAAACTATGACTCAAAAGCAAGCATCACAAGCATATAATAGGACAATTTTAAGCAAAACAGACGTGGCAACCACTCACCAAATCATTTATAGTAAAATGAAATGAATCCAGAATTCAAATTTATAAAGCAAAAAAAAGTACCATGGTTGCCAACACAATCGTCATGTATCTGGCAACAAGCATCGGCGTCATCGCACGGTTCTTCTCCGGCGCACCCCGTGTGCCCCAATCCGCAGTACTTTCCGTATCGAATCGAAGCAGCTAATAATAAAATCGTTAACACATGTTCGAGTCTCGATTGTTACGCTCGTTGATAATAAAAAAGTGAAGAACACGGGTCGTGTAGATAGAGAGGTTGACTTACTATTACAGTTTTCTGCAATGCATGTTCTGCAACATCCCAGCTGCAAATGCAATGTCATGATCAACATCAAGCAAAATTGATTGTACGTATAATTAATATAAAGTGTACATTACATACATAAAATAATATATATTACCGGATAAGAATGGAAATTAGCGTTGGAGACGTCGGTGACAATGGCGAGGAAGATGAAAACGAAGGCCGATGGTGCATCCATATGCCCGTGCCTAAGCTGCATTATTTATTTATTTTTATTGATTGTTATTGTTCTATATGAACGTCAATCTCCTCTAGGGTTCTATGGATGGTGTTTTTTTTTTGTACGCGAGCGCGCAAAAGTTGAAAGTCAGGAAATGTTGTGATCAGAAAGGTGCACACAGACATCTTTTGCGGTTCAAACTACGGTGACCATCCATACAAAAATGGAGGGGCTAGTAAATTATAAGAAGGAGGAGTATACAGACATGTATTTTATTTACATTTATTTTTCATGTATTTGGTATAACTAATGAAAATATTTAGGATAAATACTATTTTTAGTATTTAAACGTTTATGAGTTATACACTAACAAGTTGTAAAAGCTTATTATAATACGTCAAATCTTACGAAAAAAATTTAATCAATTTTTTTTCGGAAGATTTATAACAAAATAGGTACAAAATATTAACGTTTCTAATAAATTTATTAAAATATTAAAACTTATTCATTTTTTATTCTAAACATTTTCAATAGTTATATGAAATCAGAGCCCATTTTCTACAGTAATATTCTAGAAGCTTAGCCCAGATCAGCCCAGTCCATATTTTTAGAAGCCCATTTTCTTTACTTAATCAAGTTTAAATGAGTCCATAGAATTAGGTTTGAGTTTAAAATAACCGGCCCAATTCACTGCAATTTTGATGAAAATTAAGGTTTTCCCAAGGCTACATTTGATTATCGGTGCGTTTGCAGTCTCTTGGGCTGACGCTTGATATATACTAATTATGGTATCCTTCGTTTAGATAGCGAGCTTTTATTTAATAGCAATTTAATGTTGTATTTAGTTTGTGTATCAACCGTGTAGATTCGTGATTAGTTTTTTTCGACTGGAGTGTGCACAAAGCTATAGGAGCCCTCAAATCAACCTTAGGGTTTGCTACCAAATTAAATTGCATGCGTGGAAGGGGGGAGGGGGCAACCACTGTCACGCTATCATCTTAAATTTCATGTTCAATCGTTTCCAATTTTTCACGCTCTTCGGGTGGAGGGGGAGGATTCTCCCGTGCCTTCAGGTATAAATTTTTCAGGTTGTTTTAGTCTTTGTGGCCCAACTTGGTAATCCTCATTCAATAACGACATGACCACTAGGGCGACAAGACTCTCTCTGCCAAGTTGTAAAACATCTGCATTCTCTAATACACGAACTTACAATATCAACTCAAAGTAGAACAACTTCTTAACGGTCGACACACGACTTGATTGCATTTGTCACTTACTTCAACATACTCGATTTCAAATGCAATCAATAATAAAACATATCCTGCATGTAATTATTTCAGTTAAGATATTGCTTGATTCCCAATCACCAAAGTGAGCTGTTTTGGAAAATATTTGGGCATCCCCAAACAAAAATGTGAAAAATAATTTCTTCATGAATCATGCCATAGCCTATAAAAATGGACATAAAAATTCATAGCTAGGTAGCTAGCTAGATTCATCGTTAGCCAATCATTTATATTTTAATTGGTCAAGAACCAATCAAACTTTGGTTCTATATGGTGCAACCCAAAGATGAAAATGGCAAATTTTTATCCAGCTGTCCAGTTTGATATGGTCGGGACCGAAAGAGAAAAAAGGACGTGAACATTACTTGGCAGATGGTAGATTCTGAGGCACAAGATCCAGATTTTTGGAGCTTGTCTTGTCTCTAGCTACACTAATCAACCCTAGCTCCTACTTTATCTAAGCTCGTTTTTATCGATCTGTCACACCCATATTGGTCTATATATGCTATATTACAATTAATTACTTCTATTTTTTATCTTTAACTAGGCCTAGTGCACCAATCAATATAAGCACGACATGTTTAATTAGGTATCGAGTTGCATGGTCCAACACGTATGATCATGATATAATTATGAACACAAAAAATGAATACTGCACGTTTAATACAGTAGTGATACTATGTGAAATCTGGATTCCGTTTGATGGGTTATTATCTTTTCTATTTGACACCATGTGATCTATCATACATGTTAAGTTAATGGTTTGTAATAATTTACCCATTTGAGGTGTTTTTCTCTCCATAAAAATCGATTGATATGAGCTATCACAACTTATATATCGATCATTTTCATCGCGTCAAATTAAGATGGATGTAGAAACTTTGTTTGAATTGTAATTATTGTACTGTAGTTTACAATGTTTTTCAATGGGTCACCTCATTGTTGACAAGCAGACATTTATGTATTTATAGAAAAAAAAACT